>RJWM01020832.1:0-36282 GCA_004363535.1 Dasyprocta punctata
GTATTAATAGTAATTTCAGAACAGATTTAGAGAACCATGATGACTTGAAAAGATCTTGATTTAAGACTTTTTAAAATGTGCTCAAAAATATTGTCCCACTGGTAAAATAGCTTATCAGAAAGTTTTAATCTACATAGACTTTGGTCTATTTTGCTAACATTTACTACTATGTTGTTATTATTTTTGATTCTCTTTTCTTGTAGTAGGAGATTTTTCAAGCAGTTTGAGAAAATCAGAACATATAAATGCTTTTTAAATAGACATTGACAACCCGTTAGATATGCTCTTCTTTGACTGTTGTCTCAATTATTTAATTTGCCATAGAGGAAGGAATGTATGTTCTGAATCCCTACATATGGAGTTAAAAACAGTTCTAATTTTACTCTTCAGCTATTTTATGAGTACATCCTATTCCTATCTTTTCCTCGAATCTCTTATTGATCTTGAGTATGCCTCCAGTGACTAGGTCCCTCCTGATAGGATTCATGGAGTGTTGAGATGGAATCATGCTGGGAAATTAATACTGTGTAATGGCTTTTTCTATGAAATATAAGTTATACATTTAGTAATGTTTTTAAAGTATATGCAATAAGCAGGATACAAAGCTCGTAGTTTCTGTTTTAAATGAGTTTGTAGAAAATATTGCATTGTTGTGGCATTGTGATGCTATCATTTGTTTTCAGTAGTTTTAATACATCCCTTTTTCAGTTCTAGGTGAGCCAGATTCTCTGCAAAGCTTGAATCACAACCTGGAAATGAATCGTGGTATATTAATGCTCCAAATCCCTTAGGTCCCATTTGGTATGTAGCTCCATGCAATATAATTCTTATAGTATAGTCCATTGGTGATAAATAAAAATTGTTGGGTAAATTATGCTTGGGATGTTGAAGGCTATCAGGATGGTCAAATTCTTAATACAGAAGAAATATTGCCAAAACAGAATTTTGAACTGCCACAACAGGAAGGATAGGGGGATGGGGCTTTTGACCACAAGAGAATTATGAACTAAATATCTTTTCCCCCATCCTTGTATTAAATGGGACTATAAACCCAGCTCCAGGTATGTGACATGTAATGTAACCTAGGTGATAAAAGGGACTGGAAAAAAGGATCAGGGACTCTAGTTACATAACCATAGATCCTTGGCTTTGGCTTTGCGGTTTTTTTCATTTGCACAACTTAGAGGAATTTGGGAACAGACCAATAAAAGTAAAGCTCTTTTGTTGCTATTGTTGATCTGTTTTTTGATAGACTGATTCCTTTTAAAGTCCATAAACCTCCCAGGGATTTAGCTCAGTGGCTTCAGCGCCTGCCTGGCAGAAGAGAGGTTGTGAGTTCGATCCCTAGTACTAAAAAAAAAAAAAAAAAATTCATAAACCTTAAAAGGATTCAGCAGAGAAGCATACAGTACAACAGAAAACTATATACCATACTTTGGTGTCTTTGATTTGGGTTTTACTTGCCTTTATTTTACAACGTGCTTTTAATACTTTTTTTTTCATTTTATCCTTGACAAAATCATACAAAATGTTGGGAGAATTTGATAATAAATATAATTATGAAAAGTACTTTAATCCCACTTGTATCAAGGTACAAAGATACAAAGCCAAAGTCATAATTCCAGACTTAAGGAAGCCCTTGCTGCCACTAAAAGCACCAATCATGACAAACAACATAAACACACAGATAGTTTCAATAGAAGAGTTTTTTTTTTTTTTTTTTTAGCATTCAAAGCACTTACAGTGCTTTCTGATGACCATTTCCAGGGTAAAAAAGATATTTGACCAAATCTTTTAGATAATTGGCTTTAGTTAAAATAATAAATCTCTATTCAAATTTTTTTTCTAGAGCAAAATACTAATAGAAAACTCCAAAATGTAGTATGATTTTCTTTAGAATTTCACTTTGTTAGAGAAATGCTATCTGTAAAAAAATGTCTTCAATATTTATCATTCATTCAATAATACACTTCTACATTTTTATTGTTAAATAAAATATATAAAATTATTTCATGAATATAATCACTAGAGATTCAATTTGCACTTGAAATTGCTCCCAAGTGAAATTGCAAACATATCGCAGCATCAAAAAGAAAGGTGCAGGTTTTCTAAGGCACCAATTTAGTGATTGCCTTTGGCTGCTAGAAGAGTCATGTGACACGTGATTGATTTCAAAGCAAAGGGTTGCTGATAAGTTGCTATTCTTTCAGACTTTTCTTGCCATGCTCACATACATTTTTGCTCTGAGCTATTCTTATTCTATTGTTGGTTATCTCAGAAAAATTCCTTTTAGTTACTCTAAAATAATCTATGTTCTGCAACAATGAACATAATTGACAATTAGGGCACATTATTCACAGCTCAAAATATCTCTATCAAACATGAGCCCCATAATATGATGGAAAGCAAGTACATAGATAGTTAAGTGAAACACAGCTTTCGACAGTTTAGGACAGGGAATGAGAGACTACAATAGGACAGACTCAGGGCACCAGGGATGGAGGGATAGGATGGTGAAATTACTTTAATAAACTACAAAATTAAAAATTCCTTTGTCAAATATATTGTATGAGGGTAGGTACAACAGGTATCTTGATCACCTGAGTATTCAAAGCCTAACACAGTAGCCATTAAATGAATATCTGGTAAGTAAAGAAAACTATAACCTGGAAAGTAGAAATAATGACCAAAGGAATGGAATCTCTAAAACTACAACTTCTCATTTCAGTTTGTTACAAATAAAAATACAGCAAAAATACTGTTTTACTGTGTAGTTTTTGCTTTTCAAGGCATTTTTTATTAGTACATATTAATTGTGCAGAATAGTGGTCACATGCATGTAGTATACTCATTCCCATCTCATCTCACTTTCTTTTCTTTTCCCTCTCCTCTTCCTTTTTCCTTCTTCTTCTGTCTCTTGCAGACATTCATATTCATATTCATTCTCTGTGTGTCCATGTGTCTGTCTGTATGTCTTTCTTTTTCTTAATCCCACATATGAAAGAAAATGTGATGTTTAATCTTACTGAATCTCATATATTTCCCTGGCTGTAATGCTCTCCAGTTCCATTCATTTTCCCCCAAAGTATATGATTTTATTCTTCTTTATGGATGAATAATACAAATTTTCTTTATCCATCCACCACTTGATGGTTGACTATACTGTTTCCACAGCTTAGCTACTATGGATTGCACCCCAATAAATATGGATATGCAGGTATCTCTATAGTATTCTGACTTTATTCAGGTAGATACCAACAAGTGATAGAGCCAGAGCAACTCATAGGTCTAGTTTTAGTTTTTGCAGACCCTCTATCTGATTTTGATGGTTGTTATACTAATCTACATTCCCACCAACAAATGCAAGGGTTCCATTTTTCCTGGATCCTCCCTAGCATCTACCAGTTTTTATATTCTTGATGAAGGTCTTTCAGACTGAGTTAGATGCAATCTCAGTGGAGTCGGGATTTGCATTTTCCTGATGGTTAAAGGTGTTAGACATGTTTTTTATACACTGATTAGTTACTTGTAATTCTTCTTTTTAGAAGTATCTAATCAGCTGATTTGTCATATACATATATATGTATATATATATATGTATATATATATATATATATATATATATATATATATATATATATAATCTGATGGCTAATAGTAATACTGTGTGTGAGAAAGTAGCTAGCAAAGATCTTTTCCCATCCTTCAGGCTGCCTTTTCACTCCGCTCATTGTTTTCTTTGGCACACAGAAGTTTTTTCACTTGGCATAATCCCATTTATCAATTCTCATTATCAAGAAGAAAGATCTCTACAATTAAAATTATATTACACTGAAGAAAGAAATTTAAGAAGACACTAGAAGATGGAAAAGCTGTCCATGTTCATGGACTGGCAGAAAGAATATTGTTAAAATGGCAATATTATTGAAAGTGATCTACACATTCAATAAAATCCCTACCAAAATACCAATGACATTCTTCAAAGAACTAGAAAACTATCCTAAAATATATATGGAAGCATAAAAGACCAAAACAGCCAAAGCAATCCTATGAGCAAAAAGAACAAAGCTGGAGGTATCATCATACCCAACTTGAAAATATACTACAAAGCTATAGTAACAAATATCATGCTACTGACATAAAAACTGGGATGTAGAAGATAAGACCCAGAAATAAATCTGTACAACTTTAGCTGCCTGATCTTTTAGCAAAAAAAAGTGCCAAAAACATACATTGTGGAATAACAACCCCTTAACAAATGGTGGCAAGAAAACAGGATATCCATAAGTAAAAGACTGAAATCAGATCCCCATTCCTCATGTTCTACAAAAGTCAATTCAAAATGCATCAAAGACCTAGGTATAAGACCTGAAATTCTGAAACTGCTAGAAAAAAAATATAGAGGAAATACTTCAATCATAAGCACAGGCAAAAGCTTTCTAAATGAAACTCCAAAAGCACAGAAAATAATTTTAAAGCATCTTTACTTACAGTGTCTCTCCTAACCTTCTTTGTATTCTAAGAAGTGAAAACCCATGTTCTTTATACTTTGTAATGATTCTAAACTGTGGTAATGAAATCAACTTCATACTTTAGGTGATGGAATATAGTAGAGAACTGAGGCTATTCCATGAAGGAAGCTATTGTTTTTCTTTAATCATAAAACCAAAAAAAAATAGTCTATCATGCTAAATAATCATTAGAAATAATAAATGCAGATAGCTCTGAGGCCCCATTACAAAATATATCATCTTTTCTCAGTTTCTTTTTGGTCTCTCCTCTCTAGGCAGACACCAAGGAAATGAAATACAAACGACATGGTATGAATTACTCACCCTGGGGCATGAAGAGAATGATTGTTTTTCAAAACATCAGCAACATAAATGTACAACTAGAAAAGTTCTTTTTGTTTTAATAATAGGGTAAATTTGGTTTACGAGCTTTGGAAAAAACTTCAAAATTCTTCTGTGCTATAAAGCAATTTTAGAGAGCCTGCTAGGCATATTTCAGCAGATGAACTCCCAGCTCCTGGATTAGAAACCGGCAGATCATTTAGGTAGGTTTTAAATCCAGGATCCAAAAACTTTTTCAGACACCCTGTCTCCTCAAAACAGTCACAACTTGTTTCTAACTTTGCATAAGCACTAAACAACAATTCCATAAAAAACAACAGGGAATATCAATTACAGACATCTGGTGAGTGACAAATTTATCCAAATGTACAACATCCAAGTCAAACACAGTGCAATTTCATCAAGAAAATAACAAATCCAATTGAACGGATGATGTCTTGAGTCTCTCCAAACTGATAGGGAAAAAAATGATCTAGGGTGCTGGGAAATTGAGTATTAAATGCAATATTCTACAAAATATATTACAATTCAATACATAAGAGAATTGATTAATGATGAACTAAAACTTAGGCAGTTCATATACCAGATGAGATTTATAAAAATTTCTGAACCTATATAACATCAGAGATATTGTGAGGAGTAGTGCTTTGGATTTTTTAAAATAACCCGATTCTAAAATGTACTAGTGCCGGGTGTGGTGGCGCATGCCTTTAATCCCAGCACTCGGGAGGCTGAGGTAGGAGGAGCGTTGTGAGTTCGAGGCGGGCTTGGGCTACAACGCGAGTACAAGGCTGGCCTGAGCTACACAGTGCAACCCTGCCTTGAAAAACCAGGGCTGGGAGTTTGGTTCAGTGCCTTAAGCGCCTGCCCTGGCAGGTGCGAGGTTGTGAATTCAATCCCCGGTGCCACAAAAAATAAAAAATAAAAAAAAAAATAAAAAAATAATAAAATAAAATAAAATAAAATGTACTAGTACTGGGAAAATTTTTATATTCTGCCCCGTCATCTGCACCTTTCTTTCTCTCTCCTGCTTAGCCAAAAAATGTGTGGGGAGGATGTCAGTGAAGAAAACCGAGCAACTCCGAGTGTCAGGTCTGATATTTACAAGCTTCTGAATAAGTAAATCAATGGTAAATCCAGTGACCAGACAAGGTACTTTAGATACCCATATCACTATATTGGATGCTAAGAACAAACAAGATGAAAAAGCAAAAAACAGTGAAGAAAGGGAAAAGTAATTTAAGTAAAATTAAAATGTGCTTCTAGATCTATGAAGGGGAACTAAAAAAATAAAGATTTGACCAGATCACTTTCACTGTTACCCAATTGAGAGTGCAGTGTATCTGATATATTCCACATATATGTCATCAACATATATACGGTGAATGTTCCAATTTAAAAAAAAATTAAAAACAACCCCATAGTTGTTGCCACTTTCTAAAGCCGTTCTGGAAGTCCCCGTTTGTAAATATCTTTATGAGTTATGACAAAAGTACAATGACTCATGCTGTTAAGTGCCGTCTCACAGGAAAACAGGCTCATAAAAACTGTGTGTCCTCAGCTACCTTTTTCATTGGATCAGGCACCATGCAATTTTTGACCCCTCTCCAAAGCCAAAATGACTACAAAAAGCAAACTTTTGAATCGATCGAGTACACTGAGGCAGCCCCAAGAATGCAACTAAAGCCATGAAACGAGATTTCCAGAACTGCTTCAGAAAGGGACAAGAAGGATGAGATAAGTTTACTCAAAGAGAGAGGGAGCATTCTGAGGGGAATTAAGGCAGCTGTCTTTTATTGTAATACATTTCCTTTAAAAATATTTAAACATTAACTTTTTTTAATCAAACCTCATAGGCTGATTTCACAGTATTGGTTACCATCGTTCGGGCTTAAATATCATAGTGATTTATGGAAATCATTCTTTAAGAACATCAAACTTATATGCTAAGTGTTTGTGTCTCACCTAAAGTCATATGTTGAGTTTCTAACTCATAATGTGAATCTATTTGGAGGTTGGGCCTTTGGGTGGTAGGTAGGGTTAGATGAAGTCACACAGACAGCATCCACAGGATGGAAATAATGAGGTAATAAAAAAAGACTTCAGAGAGATCTCTTTCTCCCTCTTGCATTCTCTCCTCCTCCTCCTCCTCCTCCTCTTCTTCCTCTTTCCTCTTCCTCTCCTGCTTTTATTTCCCCTCTCCTTTCCTTTCTCTCCTCCATCATCTCCTCTCTCTCTCCCTCTCCTTTCCCCTCTTCCTCTCTCTCTCAGCCTCTACCAGGAAGTGAAATGGCTAATTCCTTGCTCTTAGCCTTACTGCCTTGCCAATCTCTAAAGCTTTGAGAAAATAGATCTCTGTTTAAACTACCTACTCTATAGTATTTTGTTATAAGACCTTAGGAAAGCAAATGTAATTTTTTGGCTCAGTGCCTTCTTTTATTTGAGAATTAATGTTCAATTCAATGTATGAAGGAACACAACATAACCTAGAACCACAGAAACTCAAAACTGGTGATAAATAGAACTCTTACCTAAACTACCCATGGTATGCCTGAATATTCTATATAATATAGAGTGCCTAAATGGTGCTACAAATTACATTGGAAATCTCCAGTAAGGGGAACTTACTAACAAAATAAGTGTGTCAAGTTGGTCTTGTTTTGTATACCTTAGTTTACAGTGACAGGTACAAGACTTACAGAGCTACGTGGAGCTTGGAACTGAAACTGTTTTAATGTTTAATTTAGAACATTCTCTGAATTTTCAAATGCCATAATGCCACAGAAAAACATCCTCAGATTCTAAATTAAATCAGTTATTTAAACTTTCCTCAACAAAAGCAGGAAACATCTACTTCCAAGTGTAAAATTTCGGATTCTATTATGAAAAAGACTTACGTGGTGGTGGGAAGGTGGTTTTGACATTAATGGCCAGTGGAAAATAAACTTTTGAAGCCCTAGAGTGATGACTTCTAACCAAGGAAGAAGTCCAGGTCTTTTCTCTGATAAAGAATAATCTCCTGCTTAGAGACATTTAATTAAACAGAAGCACTTTCTTGATGCCAGTGGATTCTGAAGAAGCAAGAAAGCAATGAAATGAGAACTCTACTGTTTACTCTTGGACAAATCCAGGCAGCTCAGACTCTTTTAATCTGAGAAGCCTGAGTCTTTCCACCAAGATGAAAAATTTTGCATTAAGCAAATATAAATAGGAAATCTCCGAGCATCATTAAGTACTGAGAGTTCCTTAAAGTCACAGTTTGGTTAATTATTTTCTTTTAGAATGTTTTCCTCCAAGAACAGGGAACTGTTTAATCATATATTTTAATTACCCAAAATACTCTCCCTTTTGGCTTTGCACATATTTCTCATACCACATGTCTCTGAAATTCAATAAAAGAAGGAAGCATTATGTTAATGGGTTGCTTTCATATTTAATTTACAATAAGAAAACTCAGTAACAGACTTGCTTGTAGTTTGGTAACTTCTATGTGGGTTACCTATTATAATGAGCAGCTCTATATGATGACAAAAAAATTCCAAGCTCAAAGCTCTGGCACTTTAGTTTATGCAAAATCTATACAACTAAACACTAAGCAATAAAACAAATGAGTTTGAGTTTGTTGAGTTTACTTGATTGGTTATTTAAACACACTACTTAAAGGACTGGCATACTTCTAAATATATCCTCATTTTTCAGGAAACCTTATTGAGCATACTATACTTTCCTCTCCACATACTCATGTTTCACTCTTAAAAGCCAGATAGTAATTCTATAGAAAGAATGAAAGAGTGCCTTGAGCATCATAATAGAACCACTGGGTATAACACAAAGCATTCCCATACTGGAGAAATGTGTTTGCATTTGTGGTTTCTCTGATGCCTTTAAATGAATGTTTCTACGTCACAACACATCTGTTTGGATGCTTTTTCCCCCTTGGGTAAATGAACAAAAGGACATGTTGTTAGAGCTCGCCTGAGAGAAATTAACAGTCTTCTTTCATCCTTTCTATGTGCAGCTTTCTTAGAATCACTCTATTTGCTTGTGCTTTCTTTTATAAGCTAAAAGAAAACTAAAACTTAACAATTTTGTACCCAAAGAGGCCTTAGTAATTAGAAAAAAAAGGCTTAACTGTCATCAGGGCCTGAGTATGTTCACTTAAAATGTTGAAAAGGATGATTAAATGGAGAAATTAAAGATCTACTCCTGGATAGAAAATCTTTGAAAATGATGTGACTGTTTGAAGCATTGGTCACATAACTTCACACTTTTGGAGTACGTGCCCAAAAAGTTTGATATTCAAGACAAAATTTTTTTTCATTTTCAATTTTTAAGTATATATTTATTGCTCACATGAAAAAAACTGAGTATTTGATATTATACCAATAGGCTTATATGAATGAATGGGAAAGTTTAGGAACTCAGTGAAAGATAATTCCCATCAAATGTCAATCAGGCCACACAGACAAACAAATCTTCATATACTAATAACTACATACAGACAGAGAAGTGAAAGTTAATCAAAGATTTACCACAAGCCTAATCGTAATAACGCAGTATCAAAACTTAAAGAAAACAACAAAATGTACACATTTTTAGGAAAAAAGTGAAAATAAAAGTTACTTACACTTTTGCTCCGAGAAAGCAAATCACACGTATTTCTTTCCATGGTCGTGTTTTAAGTAATTCAAACAGGCACTGGTAGTTTCCAAAGTCAGTTCTCTCACTGCAACAATTATCCACTCAAAAGCTAACTGGAATGCTGCAGAAAAAAAAAAAAGAGACAAGGAAATGTTTAATCAAGTGCATGATTAACATGTGCACTTTGAATGGTGTCTTAGACTAGGACAGTAAATTCTTAAATACTTCATCAGAACAGGCTAAAATAGTGATGTGCTTAAAGCCAGAAAAATATGCACAAGGGACATTTCCAAAACAGCGCTTGTTAAATGTAAGTTGGAGATTTCCGCCACCATCTGTTTTCAATACCGAAGTCCACCTTTTTAGTGGCTGAAAAAAACAGGTATGGTAGCCACACCTAGTCACATGTATGAGAGGAAGAGGCAGCCAAATTGTGTTGTGAGCTGATCTTGGCTGGGACAGCTAGTGACAGCCTCAGTTTTCCACTAGGGATCACTTTGGTAGCCTTATGCACCACTGATATGATTGCAGCTCTACCAGAAGGGTCTAAAGTTTAAGCACTCATCCCAGCTCTTGTTTTTTAGCACTAAACCACAGGATCAGGAAGCCACCCCAGTGACTCATCACTCAATTTTAGTAAGTTCTTTACCTTTTAGTTCAAACAAGTTGTAAAGAATGCTGAGGAAAGTTGAGAGCAGCTTACATAGTTAAGCAACAAAACTGTTATTTCAAGAATATTTCAGAGTAATTGTCACTTGATAGCCTCATTACATGACATTCACCTTCCACTAGACATTAAGAAGGAGATTCTGCTTTGGAAAGAAAAAAAAAAAAAAAGCAAATGGAATAGCTACAAATATTGTGCTCATTTCTGATATTCCATTACATCTGGACATGAATTGCATATTCATAGGGTATTTTTGCATGTGGGCTGAAAGGCCTTCATGAAAAGAACTTACTCTAAAAGAAAGAGGACAAGGCAAGCAGACACAAAATAGTACATGGCCAGCCCTCAGCATCATGGAACACAGGAGCCACATACAGTGACGAGAAACCTCAGCAAGCTCTCCAGCAACCTGCAGTGGCACTCTCTAATGGCTGCAAAACCTTGTTGTGACCATATGTGAGTCATCCTTTCAAGACTTCTGGAAATCAAAGGGAGAAACTTCTAGGGGGGCCAGAGATACCCCAAGAGCAAAGTGGGGTTAGGAACAGAAATGGAGTCTATTATTGCTAAGAAAAACTCTACATGCAACTTGAGGACACAAAGGGCACAGGAGGACAAGTTTAATGAAAATATTTGCTTCTTCCAAACTTAGCGAAAATACTTACTTCAAACTTGGAGAAACAAGCACAATCAAAATGTGAGTTGCAAGACAAAGTACTGTTTCTGTGAGTATCCACGGACTTTTTTTAAAGAAAGTAGGGTTTGGAGGGAGGAGCTGATACACAGAGAAGTCTTCAGCTAGTGCACCTCCAGGAACTTAGCTATCTTTGCAGATTAGTTATGATGCTGAGCATTTTATAGGTTCCCAGAAAAATGTGGAACTTTGTTATTCACTTCACTTAAGAAGAGAATAGAAATAGTACAAGCTATGAACTAAATATATCTATGGAGAAAAAAGTAGCTAGCTAGCTACTGTGGGAAGCTTACATGTTATCAGAGAAAAACTCATGCAAATATGTAATTATTCATTAGCTAATGAGTACCCCTAGAGGCAACCATGAACTAGTTGTCTGTAGTGGGCTCATGATTCAGTGCTTTTAAATTAATAAATCAGAAAAATAATGGATTTGACCTGATGTGGCTTACTGAATTAATCAAGTTTTTTTTTATATAAATATGAATTGAATGCCTTTAAAGACCATCATTATATTTCCCTACAGGAATTTAGAACATATAAAAGGTTGAACAGAAAATGTATTTAATTGCAATCTGAATGCCAGTGGGATGGTCTTTCTCAGTCTGAATCCCTAGAAGGCAGGTGAGCATCCAGAATTGAGTATGTGCCTTGCCATCAAATAGCTCTCCACTGGCATTCTGTGCAGCCTCAGGGAAGTTACTTGATCCCTCTGAATAAAAGGGAGAAGATAATCTGTATGTATTTTGAGCTGAAGTGAGGTGATGTGTGCAGGAGACTCTTTGGCATACAAGAGCTATTTGGCTCTCATCAGCATCATCCATCATTACTACCCTCTTAGTCTCAGTACTGACTGTAAAGCAACAACAACAACCAAAAAAAAAAAAAAAAAAAAGACATTCTTATTTTTTGCCTAAAAGTGCCAAGCTACCTCAACTATAACAAACTTAGGATAAATAGACTTTCAACTAATTCATGTGTCAAGTAAGCGCCCACTAGTAAATATCATACAGTATTAAGGTCATCGTAGGAGAGTGTAGTACAAACTATGTAAGATGATGCAATAGGGTAGAAGAAGCCACAGAGGACAGCACAGCACATGCAGGTGGCAGTAGTGGTGTGTGGAGAGCAGAGGGACAGGCAGCCAGCGCCTGGAGGAAGGGTCATGCAGAGTGGCTACCTTGACAAGGGGAGGTCACTTTCTGGGACACAGCTCCGGGCGGCCCTGAAGGGAAGGAGACGAGGGAAGCACAGGCCCTTACCATCCTCCTCTCCTCTCCTGCCAGGATTCTCCACCAGGCAAACACAACGGAGCCAGAGGGCAAAAGAAGCTGCTGCTCTGCCCCTCCCCAGCCAGCTTCCAGGGCAAAGCCTTCTGGGGTGGAGCCAGGCGGAGTGGGGAGCTGGTGGGGGGAACAGAAGATGTGCCACACAAACCTGATTTGCAGTCTAGCAGGAGCATTGCATTTTCTGCTACCTAATTCAGCCTAAGAAAAATATGTCATCTGTCTTTAATCCTCAAAATAACCCTGTGACGTAGAGATTGCGAATACATTATCCCCATGGCACAAAAGAGGAAATTGGCTCCAGAAAGTGCAATCAAGTGTCCAGTAAATAGCAGACCCACAATTCAAACCTGATCTGTCTGCCTCCCCAGACTGTTTTAATGCACGCAGCCCACACTGCTTTGCTGCTGATAGCATGAACCGATGCATTTTAATTAGCAACAAGCGGTAGCCTCTGTAAATATCAAAGCAGTACCTATACCAAAGAATCTTGGATAAAAAGGTTGGCTCTCAGGAAGACAGTTATCTTAGTTCCTACCAACTCTTCCCCCAACAAAGATAATGGGGTGAGATGACAGAAAAACCATTTCTCCCTCCAAGTGCACTAAAAAGAAAACCAGGCAAGCAAACACACACACGTGTGATTTCATTATGATAGGAGCTTCCACATAAAAATTAATTAGGGAGAAAGGAGAGTTCACGCCTGCGGGGAAAATGTTTTGGAAATAAAAATGAAGACAGGAGGTAAGATGAATGATGCTAAAACACTTGGAGAAGGCATCTGAACTGGAGCACCTTCATAAATATGCAGCTTTGACACAAAGAAAGGGGGTTAAAACAGGTTCTTTCCTAGAGAATAAGCATTTATACAGGAGCGAGAGCCCTGAACTGGTCATCAGAAGAACTAAGTTCTACTCTTACTGCTATGTCATGTACATGAGCTGTGTGGCACTAGGAAAACCCCTTTTCTTTTTTCTCTGTCATTTACTTGCTCCTCTGTAAAGTGGTGATAACAATATCCTCCCAACCCAACTCACAGGGTTGCTACAGGGATTAATTAGATAAGATCTCAGAAAGTTTTCTGAAAACTATAAATCCCTTGCAACTATAGTTCTATTTGCTTAAACAGCAAATGTGCCAATGCCTGATGACACTCAAGCATAAGAGTGACAGAGCGTTTCAATTATTCTCAAGTATTCAAAAAGCCAGTGCCCATGTTTTTATGGATTTCAAAAGAATTCCCTATTCTTTCTTCTGGAACAAATATTGCTTTTGTTCTGCAGATTAATTCAGTGTATGCTGTGACTGCTGAATCATGAAACCCCTCCACAGCAATTAATTTTAAAAACTTATTGAACACTCATATGCCAGGTGCTGAAGTAAACTATCAGATAAACACCCAACCTTCTAGATTGAGGAAGAAGGTAGTGTTGTGCAGTTGCCAGAGAGTGATGAAGAGGCAATACTTTGGATCTGGCACATAAAAAAATATTACTATCCAAGACAACCCCAAAGAAATACAACAGGCTCATTTTATCAAAGGCCACCCACTGAAAAGAGTGTGCAAGCAAAAAATTAGGAGGAGGTAATTCATTAACTACTCAAAGTGTGAAAAGAAGGATTTAAGACAGAAACAGTTTTTTGACAGGGAAGTTTAAATTACTTTAATCTCGCCAATGGCCACTAATTTGTGCTCCACACACAGAATGTGGATACTTCAAGCCTCCTGCTAAATATATGGCAGAGATGAAGAAAGTAATTGTCATTTGTTCATAATTTCTCTGTTAACTAAGAGAAAAGAAAAACATGTTGGTCAAGATATCAAGATGATGATAGAGATTTCCTGCGATATATAATCTCTTCTTTTCCAGGGTGCCTTGTGCAGACTGCCCCTTAGCTGGGTTCCTACTCTTGACTATGGAATCTGAGATCTAGAGAGAGCTCAGGGTGCAAATGAGATGATACAGGAACAGAGAACATAACAGAGAACATATCTGCCGAAGACCACAGAGCTGCCCAAAATAATGCAAAAGAACCCTGAGGTACCTGCACTCCGCATCGGCTGATAGTCTTGCCCTGCTCAATGATTTTCCTAAAATTAGCTCCATAGGTCAACGCACATGCACCTGCAGTCTGCCCAGCAGAGATTAACAACTCAGCCACAAGGAACTTGGAGCAGTCTACTTGCAGCCCAAGGATGGGAGTGTAAAACTGAGTTGCAGTCTGTGCTTCCCTAAGGATTCTCCTCTGCAGGTGCTTCTGAGACTTGGAGAGATGAGTTTCAACAGGTAACCCAAGAGACCTGTGATTTACATGTTTAATCCGACCGTAATTCACACTCTGCCTTCTCACACCATTCCTCCCACCAAGTTAGACTAATCTCTCCGACCCCTATGGCATGTTCATTGACACCTCCTAATGCTAAACTCATGTTCTCAGACTCTTTTGTTTAATTGAGTTTATTGATACATTTTAGATATACATAATGATCACTTTCATTACAGGGAATTTGCACCTGTACATGATACAACTTGATTTTTTTTCTCATTTCCCTAGCCTCTTCTTTTTATCTTTCTGAACTCCTATTCTTCAGTGTCTAGCAAAAGTTCCTTCTTGTAGTGACAATTGCCCTGCTGCTTTAGTCACACAGGTTTCTACTTTGTCTAAACTACAAAAACCAAGGACAGGTTACACCACAACATCCTTTACTGTCTGCCACTTTTTTCACTAATTGTTTTATGCATATAATGTTTGCTTCTTCCTTTGGGAACTGAATAAGGAATATTGTAAGGCTCATTTTTATTTTTTAAATTTTTTAAAAATTTTTTGGCACCGGGGATCGAACACACAACCTCACGCCTGCCAGGCAGGTGCTTAGACCACTGAGTGAAATCCCCAGCTCTGTAAGTTTTCTTTTATTCTCCAAGTTAGATGATTATAAATACAAGCTTCTTAAAGTTGCAAGTTATTCATTAGTATTCTCTTGCCTTTTACATAGTCTTGATCATTTAGCAGTCACTTCATACAATACATGAAAAATTAAAGATATGAATTCATGGGGAAAATGTTAGCATTTTAATAAGTACAAATTTTGCAAAATTAGTAATAAAAATTATACCAAAATGTGAAAAACATTCAATCTTATTATTTACCACAGAAATGAAACTTACAATCACAAAGTTTCTGTTTGTCCTGACTACAAGTTAGCAAAGTTGTTTTTAATAAAATACTATGTAATGATAAATATGATTAAACATATGTTTCATATATTACTGTTAAAACCATAAATTAGCTAATGAGGAACAAAAGTCTAATGTTAAGTAAGTCTGTATAATTGCTCAGGAAATAAATCAGATAATAAAAAGTTCTTTGTATGCAAATGCACTCTTCACAGTGCTACTTATACCAACAAAAATTGGAGACAATTAGTTGTCCATTTATAAGAGAATAGCTAAATAAAATATGTGAAATTTCCTCATGATGAAGATAAAACATTTATTTTACACAATATTTTAATTACAGGAGAAATACTTGCAGTATCATGTTAAATGAAAAGAGCAGGATTAAAATTGTATATGCAGTGTGACTGCATAAAAAGTTTTACAAAAGATTACAAAGCAACACAGGAAAATATTCGTGCTTCTATTTAGGTATTTTAGCATCATCGATTCTGTTCTTCTGTATTTTTTGGCATTCTCAAATTAACAACATTTAGAGAAAATACTTAAAACTAGATTAAAAGAAAGTATTAGAGTGAATATAAAAGTCACTACTTTTCATTTATATAACTGTTCTAGGGGCTGTCTGATAATCAAGCAATTGAGTGAGTGATCATGACACAAGTTTCTAACTATCCCTTCCTACTTCAGAGGAAGATAGCTTCTGCTTACATGATTATTTGGGGAGGTTGTTAGATTGTTCATTTGCTTTTGAGTGTTGAGTTTGTTATTTTACACAGTGTTAGACTGCGTCTTTTAGGACTCAATCTGTAGATTGGGAAATGATTTAGTTGAAAAGGAATAGCCAAAATTAAGTTTTTTTTCTTTCCAACCTGCTATTCCCATCCTCCATAGGTTCTCTAAGAAGAGTTACTCCCCTTTTTCTTTTAGATCAATCAATGGCGACTACAAAAAGACTGTAAATTTCTTCTTCACCCAGAAAATCAGTTTTTGAGGTGCCCCTGTGCTGGTTTGGGGGTGTGCCAAATGCATGGAACACAGAGACAAATGTAAATAAATCACTGAAATAGCAAGCAAGAGATATGGGCTTTATAGGACAAATAGGAGCCCGATCTACAAAATATTTTACTAGTATTTTAATTTGGGAAAGTGCAATATGGGAGGAAAGGTTGGAAATATTCAGAAAATAAATTAAGAAATAGGCTTCTTACCCTAGATTTATCTGCAGCAAGACTCAGACCTTTTGAATTGTGTGGGCCTCTAATGTCTCCCTAAAAAATGCAGTAAAAATGATGCTTCAGCTCCTGGCCTCATCCCAGCTCAATTTCCTTTACCTGTTCCCCTTCCATCAATAATGAAGTCTTTCTCCACCTATGCCTATGTCTTCTACCTACTGCCTCTTCTTTCTGATCTTATTAGGGTGTCTCTTCCTTCTCTTCTAAATATTCTCTTGAGAGTTTCACCCCTTATTGAAAGAAAATCATCTATATAACTCCGAGTTCCCCTCCTCCATATATCATTCTCTCATTCTTTTCACAATGAAGTTCTTTTAAAAAGTTTGTTGACTCTCTTCACTTCTTTATTTCCCCACTCAACCTCAACCACATAGCCCAATGCAACCTAATTTTATTCCTTCTACACTTACATCCTTTCTCTAAAGATCCTGACCTCCATATTGCCAGATTAAAAACATGCTTCACAGATTCTTAGACTAGGCACCTCTTCCATAACACTGTCCCTTCTGGAAACTCTCCTGCTCTGTCTTTTGTGTTAGCACTTTCTGTTGGCTCTCCATCTGATTGCTTAACCTCTTTCTACTTCACAGGGTCATCTTCTTTTGTCCAGCCCATTGTTATTGTTGTCACTGTAGCAGTATTTCCCATACATGACTTTTGAGGAACACCCAGAGTTGGAGGGCAGCATGGACTACATAGCAAGATTGTCTCAAAAGAAAAAGAATTTTCTTTTAAAAAAAAGTAAGTTGGAAAAATTGTAACAATGGGGTGTGAAAAATACATTTTTCTTCACCCCCAAATATAAAATATTTACCCTCTATAATCCATTTGCTCTCTGCCCTCCCTCTCCTCTCCCATTCTCCATTTTTCTTGTTCCTCCTATTCCTCCTTTCCCCCCTCCTCTTCCTGTTTCTCCTACTTCTTCTTCTCTACCCTGTACTGACATTACCATCTACCCAGTCATTGCAGCCAAAACCTTAAATCCTTCTCACTTTCGTATCAACCAGACTCAATACGTAACCAAGTGTTGCTGGAACACCTTGCGTTGTATTTCTCAGTTCTCTCCTCTCTTTTCAAAACTACCACCACGACTTTCTTCCAAACATTTATCTACATTAGTTCAGACATCTTCAAATAGAAGCTTTGGTTTCCAGCACTGCCTCCTTCAAGTTCATCTTGAAAATCTTTCAATAGCTGCCTAACATCAATATCATACAATTCAAAACTATCTCCTTTATGCAGGAAAGTGGGGATCTTATGCCTTATGTTTGCAGAGCTTTCTTGTCCCTCTATATATCATGTGTCGCTCACTTAAAGTAAACCATTTCCAATTAACTCCATAGTGTTTCCCACATCCACGCCCTTGTTCTTGATAGTATCCCTCTTCCTTTTCCCTTTATCTATGTATTTCCTATTTTATTTGACTCCTCCTGCTTCAATATTCAGCTCAGATGTAATCTCTTCCTGGAAGAGTCTCCTGATTCCACTAACATCCCAGCCCTATTCACTGCCAGTCTGAGTTAATGCCACCTCCTTCCATCATGCCTCCTAATACTCAACAGCATGTCTGCCATATTCCATGGAAACAGTTCATTTACCTGTATGTCATTATGGCCCTTACCATACTGTAAACTCCTTGAGAGCACAAAACATTTCATGTTTATACATGCAGTCACCATATAAAGTATGTTCTGTTTGTGTTTATTGAACTCTTCTGGGTTGACACATTTTTCTTGCCTAGAATTACAAAGCATAAGAATATTTTGTCTCTAGACTTACAAGAGTGAATCTCGGTAGTTTATGTCCTTATAAAACCATTTTCCTATTCCTATTTCTCTCCACAAATGATAACAGCAATCCTTCTTACTAATTCATTCACTGGACATTTACTAGGCACTTGTGGAATGGAATGAACTGTGGTAGTGTTTGGGGAAGCCAAGGCAAATATGATGATATCTTTCTCCAGAGAAACTTGCAGTCTAGTAGGGTGGAGAGAAACAAATAGTGCGATGTACTACATGCACTAACAGCTCAGAATGGTTGGTATGAGACCCCCAAGAGGCAACAAGTGATTCATCCACCTAATGGCTTTAAAGTCTGTTTTGAGTTATTCTGCTCCTGTGAACACTTTAAGTTATTCAAATGCCATTTCATATACTGATGTTTTTCCCACAGTAAAGTAAAAGGAACATGAAAATTATGAATAGCAGTTCTTTTTATCTCTTCTGTGCATTTGGTCAGACTTCAGTCCCTGCAGAAGAGGTGGCTGTAGAACTACATACCCAGGAATTGTGTTGTAAATGCCCACTGGGTGGGTAATGTGAAAGTGATCATACTTATAGAGAAGAACATATACCATTCTTGATTGCAGAAAAAACTTTTTATAAAACAATTGACATTTTGGAACACAAAAGTACATTGCTTGGTTCCCAGGGCAGCTCAATTCCTCACTTCTGAGGGTATAGAAATGCCAGCTAAAGTACTCACTTTTTCAACACTCTCCTTGACTAGCATTTCAAAATGGTCTAGGTGTTGTTTAGGAGCAAATCAATTACTGTACATTTTCTTCTAGGATTTCATGCATTAGGGCCTCCCCCTCCCCATGTAAAATGACTGCAGCACTCTAAAACACAGCTTTCCTCCCTAAACACAAGGCCAGGAACCTTCTGGTTCATTTCTTATAAATGTAGTCTGTTGCTTGATCATACTATACTTTGGCTTTCCTGCTGAAAGGAGAAACATACAGCAATATTCCTTTCAACAACTTTCCTAATCACATTCCCCCCATTCCCTCATTATGGTGCCCTTCCAGGCCCACGGAGTGGGAGACAACCAGAGCAGCTCTGTCCTGTGCATGGTGCATAGTCTGCTGACCTGGGGCCCCGTATGGAAGGAGCCGCTGGGACGTGTTATCACCAACTAAATGGTAACATATCCATTGACACACTCAGGGCAACGATCACTGAGTCACTAAGAAGAAAAATAAATGATAGCAAAATTATCCCCATAAACATAAAAGTCCCAGTTCAAGTTTCTCACTACCTACAAAGAAAGGTGGAGTTTATCAAGTCACTGAAACTTCCATCTTTTATATTATTTTTAAGACTTATATCAGAGTCTATGCATTGAAACAGTTTTAAATCTGGGAAGTGGTAAAGTGGTATTGTGAGGAAGGCTGCGGGTCACAGGGAGACTGCAGTCTAGAGTCATGCATTACAAATCACACCCAGCATGTTCCTCCGTGAGATCAGCTCATTTCTGAAACATGAGCCATTCTGCGTCTATAGCTGGAACAAGGAAAACATTTGATGACAGGTAGATAGTTGATAGACAGGTTGATCCATGGACAGACAAATGGTTTGGGGGAGGAGGTTTAGGAGAGAAACAGAGACAGAGATAGAGACAGAGAGAGACAGAAATATTGGAACACAGACAAGAGCAAAAGAATTCATGTCACAGATCCTGAATTCAATTGCATATAGCTTTCTTGACTTGAGCTATAAAAGCAAAATTATCAACTCTAAATAATTTCCAGTCAGACTTTTCCAAAAGTTCATTTTTAAGTCAATATAACCCTTTGCTCCTTAGTTGCTTCCATTTATCAATCCAAAATGAATACTAATTTTTAATTTCCATTTGAATTGCTCCCTTAAGAAAAATGACAAATGAATTACTTTAAGACTTAATATTATTGGTTTAGATTGTTTTGGGCTAAACGAGAATTTGAAGAAAATAAACCAGCGTTAAAGTAAAAGTAAAAGTGATCGGAGGAGTTTATAAAGCATTGTGCAGATCTCATACGGGGCAGGTCCATAAAAGTTGATCTAACACGGCTTCGGCAGAACAACTTTTATCCTAGCACCAAGTACCTCAGAAGGAACCCTTAAGCTATTATTTGTTCCTAACTAGCAATTGCTATGAGAATTGCCTGGAGAATGCACAAATAGAAGAAAAGCAAAGGCACAAAATGAAGAAATTCAATGTTAATTAAAAGAAACATAAACAAGGAAAACAACACAACCAAGAAACCAGATTAGAAGTAGAAACCCACACATATCCATTCTCTGCCTCTTAGGAAGCAACAACCCATTAGCATCTTTGTGAGGCAATGAGCCCACCGTGTGGAAAGTCATTAAATCTAGACAGACTGAAAATTGTTCATACCCTTAGTTTTATCTGGAACTGAGTGGCAAAGTTTCAATCAGTGAAATGAAAGCAGGGGGCTTCAATGTTAAAAATAAAATGACATCAGAAAAAAGTTGAACAAAGAATTTGGAATTCCTCTTTTAAAAAGCTTTACCATTTTACCAATTTATCATGTACATTAAAAGTAACAAGCAACAAAGTTAAGATTTATTAAGCTAGATATGATAGTACTCTTCTGCTCTTTTCCTTAGGAGAAAGGAGGTAATAAAGAAGGGAAAAGGAAAAAGAAATAAATTTGTGTGTGTGTATATATATATATATATATATGTATACCTAAGATAGCTAAAATGACTATACTACTAACTGTATTAGTTCTTGGAAAAGAACAGTTAATACTCATATGAGTAGATCAATTTTATAAGTCTATATCTGGTAATCTAAGCAACCCTTTTGAAGGTAACAATATGCAATATTACAACTATTGTTAAATTTCTATCGTCTTGTTTTGTAAACCTATACTGTTATTGTTTTGGGTTTGTTGTTGTTGTTGTTTGTCTCTTTTGCTTTTTGTTTTTCTTTTCAGTGTCTTTTTTCTGTTAAATAAAAAACATATTCCTTTTCTTATTTATTTTATCTATATGCAATACATAAAATCAAATCAACTCTTTAGTAGAATACCTTTTAAAAGTACTTCCATTCTTTTGAAAAAAAAGCTAATTTACACATGAGATGTTGATATGGAGATTTCAAAGAACAAAATTAACAAGTTTCTACACTTATGAGCTTTGAGAACAGTCATAGGTAGATTCACCTTCTGTTGTGGTCATTTCCTGATTTTGTAGCCATAAAGGAATAATCAACCCCTTTTGAATGTCAATTTCATGATCAACCTAAATATATTGAAATCTACCCTGAAGAACTGCTATGTAGACTAATGAACTTGGGTGTCATCACATACCAGGTACATACAGTTCAAAGATCTGTACCCCTTCAGTTATAGTTTGTTACTCTACCCTCTGAGACACCTTTAACATCAAGGGCCTCACTGAGCTCTATGAATCCAGGTATGCTATAATTTTAATTCATCCTTTCAACAGAAGGGTGGAGGAGTCCAAGATGTACTGTACAGCTTATTAGGGCAGAATTAAGAGCCTTGAGGTATGGCTGATCTTTCACTTAGAGTAAGGAAGTATTAGGTGTTTGGGGAAGTCAGATTTTACTAATGCTACAAAACTGATTCATTATAATGCACTCTCCCCAAGATTGTGATTCTGCTCTTCCACTGCCACAAAACTAAATGGACTATGCCACCCCTAGGCACACTCAAGTGTGGTATAAAATTTCATCTTTAGTTTCCAGCCAGCTTTTTTTTGTTACTGGCCTCAGTATGGTCAATTGAACATTTCAAACCTTGTATCTGAGGATTTGAAATCCTTTTCCCTCAGATTTTCTCTCTTCGAGAACTAGTTGAATAGCCTCAAAATAAAGCCTATCACTTTTCAGCAAGAAGTTCACTTAATGCTCATTCTTAACTGTCAGCACCAAGCAGCTATCAAGTCTCCCCACAAATGTAAGTCTCTGGGTATAGACAAAAGTCAAGCAGAGGGGATGAAGACTCACTTGGGCTGACCATGATTTGTAAAATTACCGCACGGCTGCTCAGAGCTTGGGTGCTAGAATCAAAGCCAGTGCTGAATCACTGCCATTCAAGTAGTACCCATCTGGCACCTGAAATTAGATTCCATTCATAATGGTGACAAGGGGCAACGTGGAATCATATAACAACAAAATCCCATGAAGATTATTTTCAAATGGATCAATATCTCAGTGGAAATAGAAAACGACTGTTATTCTATCCTGAGGATCTGGCTATCTTTTATTACCCAATGGCTTATTGACTCAATTTTTTCAAACACTAGTAATACTTGGCAAGTTGCAATTCTATCTTTAAAAAAAAATCTCTTTAATTCACTGAAGGGGTAATACAAGTTAAATCCTACAAGTTGTAAAATAAAACCAAAATTAACATCTAAGTTGCAAAATGAAAGAAACTTGAAGTTTCCTACTCATCTAAAATCCTGCCACTCTAAAGACAATATGACACCATGTTACCTTTGCTATAACAAAGATTATTGACTATCCTAGTCTTAAATATTGCTAAGATGAGAGACATATTCACTCCTTCAAGAGTCAGGTGCCAGTCTATCCCCAGATAGCTAAGATTCCTTAAAGTAATCCCTATCCTTTCCAAAAGAATACAAGAGTATTAGATTAGCTTCTGGTACTTTAGAAGAAGAGACAGAACAGACAGAAACCCATCATTCTAAGAGTGCTCAAGTGGCAAACGGTAAGTGAATGAGAATCTCTTTCACTCCCAATGCTATGACAATATTTGATTATTATAATTAAAATCATTTACCGAACATGTTGTATGCCAGGAAACTTTGCAATCATATAAGATGTATTTGCTAATTCAGCATCTCACAAAATTCTATAAAACAGCTGCCATTTTAATACCTAGTTTGCAGATGATGTAGTAAAGGCACAGAACGTCTCCCTGTAAGATCATATGATCCATTTTGATCCTTTAGGACTCACTGTAGAGAACAAAAACACATCTAATGTACATGTAAATTTTGAAATCATACTTCAAAAAATCATTCTATACTAATTTCTGAAAGAAGTACAGTTTGGAGTGTTTATTCTCCCTCATTAGATATCACAGAGGCTTCAGAGCTAAAAGATTTGTTATAGAAAATAAGAAAAGGCCTATTTTAACCATAGTAAGTAAACACTATCATTGTAGATACTAGTCAATAAGGTATCTGAAATTCCCAAGGTGCAACAGAAATTTCAGTCCCTTTGTTTCACTCTCCTTTCTCCCAAATTCACTTTGAAGCAATAGACCAATATAACAATAGCAAAGTCACGAAAAAGTAGCATTCATTTAGAGAATTTCTATAAAATATCCCTGAGGCTTGCCCACTTTGGAATGTAAGATGAGCTTAATAGTAAGAAAGAGAATCAAGAAGAAAAACTCATCATTCTTTTTTTATGGCTATGAGTATGTAGAAAAAAACTCAACATTGAGTTTTAAGATTCAATAAAATCAGACTATAAGACACGCCTTCTTCAATAGCCAATGTCTTCTGTGGTAATGCGAGATGAGACATTCTCACTAAAATTAGGAACAGAAGAAAGACACCCCCATTGCCTTTGGTTTAGCAAACTAAGTATTTAAAGTGCTTGTTATAAATCCAATAAAAGAGAGTTACTACTATTGGAAATGAAGGAGTAAGTTTTTCACTAGTTGAAAATCACAGAACACTATACTTCACAGACAACCCAAGAAAATTAAAAACTTCAACTATGGTAATGTTTTCTTATATATCAGAAACTGGAAATTTGATAGCTATATGCATACACAAACATCCCTGAAAAACTAGGAATGAAGAAGTTTCCAGTATTTCATGCTTGCTTATTTAGAAAAGCATGGAGAGTGTGAAAAAAATGACATAAACACCTTATTAAAATACACCTTATTAAAATACACAGAAAGAAACTATACAATACAAGGGAAAGCACTTAGAGTGGAATTTTTTTTATGGTATTTGGGATTGAACCCAGATTGAGCTCAAAGTCTTTTCACCGAGATACTCCTCTCTGCCCTTTTTAAATTTTGAGACAGTCTCTGGGTAAGTTGCCCAAGCTAGCCTAGATCCTGCAGTCTTCCTGCCTCAGTCTCCTGAGTAGCTGAGATTATAGGTGTATGCTACTATGCCCAGGTTATAGGTATTCGCTACTATGCCCAGGTTCAAACACTGTGTTAAGAAAATGGCAGACAAGCAGCACACGGTGAGAACTGCCATCTTGGATAAAGCCAACCTGAAGAATACAGAGAAGGATAATGCCCTGCTGAACAAGAGATCATTGAGAAGGAACAGAGTGAAATTTTCCAAGGACCCATAGGTGTCCTGCCTTTGTCATCTAGGACATGTAGGAAGGGCCTCTGCAAGATGGACTTGGGCCACAAGTGGCTCCATGAAGCCATAGACCATATCGTGATTTCTTCCTCTGGGGGACCCCAAATGAACTGGCAAATTCTCAGGTTTATCCTAAGATGCTACAGAAGGTGGTTTGCATGATTAATATAAGTCAAACACAGTTCAAATCAAAGAAAAGAAATAATGTATTTCTGAAGAGGAAAGCAGGTTCAGTTGCAATCATGCAGTCCAGTATGAATGATTTACCTATTTATTTAAAGTTGTGTTACAAGCACTTTCACACATACAGAAAGGCAGAGAGAACAAGATCGTTGTGTCCAACCACCCAACCATAACAATATCATCATTCTACATTCTTGCACTGTCTACCCCCAACAGCATCCCCTCAATTGTCTCCCCTTCCTTTCCTATTTTAAAGCATCACATAAATAAACATGTGAGTATACCTATAAAATTTCTAGAAAAAAACCACTAATAATGAGGGACAACCTCAGTAGTAATTAAAGTAATTGAACCTGGCACCAGAATGAGAGAGAATCCAGTGGAATTGAACAAAATTACCAAGGAAGTACCACTGTCTACAAAACTTTGATAGTGATAAAGGTAACATTTTTATGAATATATAGACTATAAGTTAATCAATTATTGTATTGGGACAACTTGAAATCGTTTGGTGGAAAAACCCAAGACCTGTCTTTATAACATACCAGAATAAGTACTAGATTTAAATTCAAGATTTAAATGTGAAAAATGAAGCCAAGAAAGTATTCTAAGAGAATATATGTGAATATTTTATTTCTCTAAGGGTGAATGGATGATCTTTCTGAACAATATATATGCCAACCCTTTCCTAAGAGCCTAAAGGAAGAATACAGTGATTTAATTAATTTTAATTGAAAATGTCCATATACCCAAAAAGTTTTAAGGACATCATCTTCATAAAATATTACAGTAGCTTTTATAGATAAATTACAATATGAAACTCTTAAAAATCAGACAGGAGAAGAAATGTGTCAGCCCAAAAATTGAGACAAAGGTTATGAACAAGCAAATTCACAAACAAAAAGAAAATCTAAAAATTGTAATTAATATATAGAAAAATCAACATCACTCTTAAGCAAATACAAAGTAAAAGAAGATGCCCTCTTTTTTCTATCAGACAGCACATTAAAAAAATAAATTACACTGAACATAGCAGCACTTACTTACTGCCAATGGGACTCTAATCAGGACAACATGCTAGACAGATATTTGGCAAATGTATCAAAAGCATGGTAAATATGCACATTTATTGAATCAGCATGACAGAAAGACATACAGATGGGTATGCGAAGATGGTCAAAGCATTGTTCACGATGGGGAAAATGTGAACAAATTAAATACACAATAACAGAGGGAAATACAGATAATAGTTATTTAAATCAATATTGTTATAAAAATGCAATAGATTAATGAGGCTCTTAAAGATGGTGATATTGACAAACATTTAAAGATGTTTATGATAAACTGTTGAGTAAAAAGTGAAGGCCACAAAACTGTAGAGTATTATGTCATTTATGTACCATGTCTGAACATGCATAAAAAAGAATCTAGGCCATTCGTGGACTGTGGGGGGAGAGAACAAGGCTTCACCAAGAAGCAAGCCCACCCTGTGAACCAGCACCATGCACGGGCCATCATCAGAGTGGGGACAGCCAGACCCCAACACCTTCCATCATGTAGGCTGCAAACAAGTAGTACCAATCCCCACCCCAACCCGTAAACGACCAGCTAATCTGGAGAAACACAGGCTGCAATGATAGCTATTGAGGTGAAATGCAAACTGATGCTTGGGTGTCTTGGTTTTTCACTGACCTTGCAGGTCTAGGGCCAATAGCCTGATCATCTGTTCAGATAGTGGTATTCAGTGTGGCACCTATGGGGGATCTCCTTCTGAGGGTGGTGGCCATTGTTGATTCCCTATTTTCTTGTTTTGAAGTCCTGTATTGTTTTCATTGTTTTGTTGGGTTGGGTTTTATTCTTTTTTTGTTTGATTTTGTTATATCTGATGTCATGAGCAGGTATTTCAAAGAGAGCAAGGTATATTATGGTAGCCATTTTGGATTTACCATTGTCTTGTTTTAAGTCCTTTATTGCATTCATTGTTTTTATTGTTTCTATTCTATTCTGTCTGATTTTTTCTATGTCTGAAGGTATCTGCAGCTATTTTGAAGACAGCTAGAGGCATTATGGTGAGTATTGTTTATTTTGTAATGTTGTAAAGTCCTGTATCACTTACACTGGTTTGTTTTGATTGGTTTTATTTTGCTTTATTTTCCTTGGTTTTAGCCTTTTTAAAATTAAAAAAAAAAAGAATTTGTTAGGCTATGCATTAAAATTTAGCAGAATTCAGCTCTGGAGTGGTTTTTCTTTTTTTGTTTTTGTTCCTAATATATGTTTCTAAACCAAGTGTATTCTAATTTTTCTACAGTGACCATGGACTATTGGTGTTATTAAAAATGTAAGTATAAAAATATATGAATAGTTAAAGCATTGCATAGAGTTTACAGATAAAGATCCAACAAAGTTGTAAAATGTATGTTCAGACTCATCAAATTGAAAACACTTAATATAATGGTTTTGGTATATGATTATACTTCAAGAAAGCTGCCAAAACAATTCATATATCATATACTAATAAAATTAAAGAAAATTTTTAAATGATCACAGAATTCCTTAAGATTGTGTTGATGATTCTAACATGAAAAATATCCTAGATCAGCATTGATGAACCTATGGCACATGGCAGCCAGCTGTTTGTATCACTGAAAGCTCTAAAAGGTTTGCCATCACTGCCCTAGACCATCTGTGAACTTGACTGGAGACAGGATACTTCATACTGTCAGACCGATGTCCTGGAGGCTATGAAATATGAGGAGGACTTTGACACCTTAGGAATCATTACAGCCATTCAAACTTTGCCTCATTTCAGTTAATTCTACTGAGTACTAATAAAGTTAATGAATGTAAGGAATCTTTAAAGCAATACGTGACTAATATGCTTTTAAAAAGCACATGACTTTTAAATTTGCCAGTTATTGTTTCTGAAGTGAGCATTAGTTTACATCATTAAGATGCAAAACTTAATTGATCAAATTATCTATATAAAAGCATTTGCCAACACATTTTTTCTGTAAATTAAATGAAAAGAACAACCCCACTGTTTATAAGGAAACAGTCAAGAAAATTCCAGGTGCAAACCCAGCCTGGACAACTTACTAACTTATTAAGATCTGTAAAAATAAAATAAAAAAGTGCTGGGAATGTAGGTTACTACAAAGGCCCTGGGTTCTAAAATATGTTCCACACAGAATAAAAGAACCAAAGGAAATAAAGTTGCACAGTTGTTGAATGGCAACTTCGTGACAGGCATGGTGTTATCAGCTTATGTCTGTAATTTCACTCAGTCCTTCTAAAACTATGGTGTAAGTAGCATTTCCCTTACTCTATAGGCAATGAAACTAAGCCTCGGACAAATTACAGTGATACCTCGGTTCATAAACTTAATTCTTTCCACAATTCTGGTCACAAACTGAATTGGACGAAAACCAAATTAAATTCCCCCAAATGGTCAACATTGAACCTAACCACTGAATTTGATTCAGTTCTTGTCCAATTTAGTTTGCAACCAGAATCATTGAAGAATCATGTTTGTGAACCAAGGTACCACTATAAATGATTTCCCAAATGGTCTCAAGTAACAAGTGGTAGAGGTAACACTCAAACCCTATCTTCCTGGCCCTAAGCTAACACCATTTCTAAAAACATTGTAAAGATTCATGTGCTCTTGTGTTATCTTTAGCAAATGCAGGTGAGATAGCTTGAAATACCCATCTTGCCTCTATAAATGTGTGGCTCTGAGCTTGCTATTCAACCCTGTTGTGACTCAGTTTACCTCCCCAGAAGGTGAGTATTATAGTGTCATCAGCCTCCTAAGTTATAAAGATTGATACAATGAAAATGTATGAAAGATCTGGGACTTTTGGCACATGTAGTAAATATCAATAAGTATTGTTTATCTGTATCATTAATAATTGTGAGGATATTTTGTAGATGTTTTGGGTTCCTTTTTCAATGATGAACTTTGTCTAAATATTCTTCTGTCTTTTTCCTCTCCCTGCCTTTTTTGTTTCTCTGATAACCCCTCAAGACTACAGTTCTGACCACTGGCTCAGGGACTAGACACCTACCAGCCCCCAGTCCTTCAAGAAGCCAGCTGCACGCCCTGCTGCCCAGAGGGCCCCAGACCGCTGACTCCCAGGTTGTCCTGCTGTGCTCTGTCAGCCTGTGAGCATGACTTGTGAGCTTTTACACAACCTTCCACAGTGACAGCTTGCCTGGCTGTGCCACCTACCCCTTGTCACCCCTCTCTCAGTACACTCTGCTTTACTTGCACACTGGCAGTATGTTCTTTTGTCTCTAGCCAGTAGCACCTGCCCCACCCAGAGAGCAGATCCTGTTTCCAGAATCTGGCACATACAAAATGTACCCTTTCTGACCTACTCTTTATCCACTGAGTTGAGGCAGGCATTTTGAAGGACACTGAAGAACACTTTTCCAAAGTAGCAAATGTAGACCCCCTCTAGTCCCCAGGGCACTCTGAAAACCTCCCAGGAAAGGCAGCACATGGCAGTTATCATAAATGTACTTCATTTTAAAAATCAGACAAATTGAACAACATTCAATCCATGCCCCTGAGACATTCCCATACACAGTATGAATCAGTACACAGAAATCACCTCCCAATATTTCCTGAGACGATGCTGACTTCTCTGTCTCAACTCTCTCAGCTTCTTTTCTTTCTGCCAAAACACGTTTATTGGCACTTCCACAGACTCTTCTTGCCAAAAAAAGGAGGATTTGCAGTGTGACACCAGATTTGAAATCACCTGCAAATCATCCCTAGCTTCTGCCACCACTAATCTTATGTAAATAAGTGCTTAGCTGCTTCAGAAGTTCAAATTCTTCCAGATTATCTTTAATGCTACAGGCATCTGCCTCATGGAAACAGCAAAGTATTTTCAGTACCACAGGACTAAGCAGAAAAAAGTATTCTGAGGCATCAAAGGTTAGATTTCTCAATTGCCCCTAGTGCTCTAGAAATGGAACAATAAATTCTTTGGTTTTCTCATACATCCAAAGTTCCCCATGCATTGTTCTGAATTTCTGAGTATTCATTTGCATTTTCATTTTGCTTTCTGAAGATGAATACATATACACTATGTCTCTCACACGAAGTTCTCAAAAGCATTTTCTGCAAACATTTCACATTGTAGAAGCTGGTATTCAGATTTTAGATACAATGAAACAGAAATAAAAACTTCAGAGACTTTGTGAAAATATACCTGCACCCAAGAGGCACAGAGATGGCATTAGATTGGAAGGATTTGGTGGGTAAACCACAATTTGCTCTCTGAGCATGACATGATTTCTGGAACCATGACGTCATGATTTCTGGAAAGACGTGATAACTACTTAGGATAAAAAATCCAAGCATTTCTTGAGTTAATGATACCACATCTATGTCAAAAAATATGATAGGGTGAAAAAAAAGTATAAGACAAATATAAATCTCTTTAAACACAATCTTGCTCAGAGAGTAAGACTGACACTAAAACAATTACAGAACACTACAGTCAATAATTAGGGTTTAATAAATGGTGGTAACAAAGCAGAGGAAAATGAGAGAGGTTATAGGCCAAAGACATGATCAATAAGCAGTGTAGAGACTTCAGATGGACCTTAAGAAGTGATGGTGTGTGGATAAGCAGATAAGAAAAGGAATGATATACAAGCCTGACAGGAACCGAATGAGAAGAAATAGACGTCACTGGAGCAGGAGATAAGTGCACAGTATGGGAAGGGCAGGGGACCAGAAGAGGGGAAGGAACGAGTAAGAAGGTGAGCCTCCTCAAACAAATCAGAGGATTTGCTATAGCCAGCAGATGGGAATAACCTGAGGTTGTTAAGTGGAAATCAGACTCTATGTGGCTTTGTGTTCAGTTTTAGGAGCTTCCCTTGATCCACAGGAAGCTGACAGAAACTTTACAGGAGAATGGTATGGCCCCTGCCATGATTTAAGAAGACTCAGTCAACAAAGAATAAATAAAGGGGGAGTCGAGCTAGTTCTCTGGTTTGTAGTTTTTTTATGAAGCTCTATAGTTTGCAGCATGTGGTGGATTGACATTGGTTGGCAGCTTGTAACAACCAGCTGAACTGAATCAGTGTGGTGCTGGTTGTGGACGGCCCACCTGGGGATTGTTGTCAACAACATAAGAGGAAGAACTGGAGAGAAGAAGTGGTAGCGTGGGTTCTCCTAGGTGGTGTTGGTGCTCTGGTTGCCATTAGTTCTCCTGTTGCTGTTGGTTCTCCTGGAGTTGTTGAGCCTCTTCCCTGATATGAACTTGGCTGTTATCATCAGAGAGCTAGGGACCTTGTTGTCATCGACACTGGCTGTGGTTCACTTTGGGGCAGCTCTGGTCCTTACTTTGAGCATCACTTCCTGGCTCCAAAGGGGAAGATGTTGTGCTGTTCAATCTCCTGGAGAAGCTAGTTACGCTGGCTTCCCGATATGAACTCAGCTGTCTTCATCATTAGAGGAGCTCAGGTCCTCGTCGCTGAGGATGACTGTGGTACTATTCGAGGGAGTTCTGGTTCTTACTTTGAATGTCACTTCTTGGTTCCGATGCAGAACCCTCAGCCTACTGGCGCAGATCCTTCATCCCACTGGCACAGACTTCCTAGCTTCCACCCCTGACCTCTGGGCCTTCCCAGCACAGATTTATGAAACAGACTTGCATGAGACATTGTCGTGGGCTCTAGGTCTCCAGTTGAACTCGTAGGGGACATTGTCATTGGCTCTAGTTCTTTAGCTGAACTTATGCAGGAGTTGCCATGAGATCCAGGCCCTCAGCTGGATCCTTTGGGTGATTAGTGTGTGCACAGATCTCCTGCACTCTTTTTGTGTTTGACTCTTTAGGTGACGACTATAAAATAATTTTATAAATTATATGTTCTGTATTAAATTGTTTTCCTTGCAAACCCTGACTGCAACACAACATAACCTGGAAAGATTATGCTGCCTTCTAATTACTTGTGAAACTCTGAATAATTGCAAAGACATTCAGAATCTCAGTTCAAATACCAAAACATAATGTATTTATTACCTTTTTTATAAGAATTATATTAGATCATGTATAGGGAACAACTAACACAAAGAAAACTTTCAATAATTAGCAGTTCATTTCCTAATGAGATTTTTTAATTCCCTAAAAATAGTTAATGACAAATTATGAGATTCTCAGCTGTTATACAGAATGTCCACAAGCTTAACAAACTTTGTGTTTCATCAGCCAATAACCTGATCTCATTTCAGTGTGATCAGTATAAACCTAGGAGTCTTGCTCATTCTGAATGACTTCACAAATATATCCATATCTGCATTTTTAACCCCAAAGTCCTTAAAGTATTTCTGCAGCATGTATCTAATTTAAGGTTTAAAAAAATAAATGAAACAAATATGGGGCTTCTATTCATTCAATTATATTTTCAACTAACATTTACTGAGCACCTTCTAACTATCAAACTTTGTTCTAGGCTTTAAGAATATAGCAATAAACAAAAAGACAAAATAGTCATTTACTTTACATGCTAGAGGGGAAGACATATACTAAGTTAATGAGTAGATACAACATAAGCAAATACATGATTAATGAGTAACATATATGATGTGAGATGGTGAAATATGCAAAGAAAAAAATCATCAGGGTTGGGGGTTGCAATTATGATGAGTACAATGGCCAGGAAGACATTCTCTGAAATGATAACCTTTGAATAAACACTGAGGAGGTGTGACAGCATGCCGTGTAAGTGTCCAAAACTGCTTGGGTATACTTTTAGCACAGCCAGGGCATCTAAGGCTGAGTGAGCAGGGCAGAGGGAAGTGAAGAACAGTTCCAAGAGGTCACAGGGTGTGCAGAAGGTTGAACTGCGTACTTATGGTCTTGTACATAGATAGCTACAGCGTATCTCAGCACACGGCCCCATGGTGGAGTAGAAGCTGGCACCTTGAGGGCACACACGTCATGGAAAAGGCAGAAAACAGAATCAAGTTCCAACCTGGCAACAATGAGGTATGCTTCCTCTGTTGCTCCCAGATTTTACATGGCTTTCTAGACTCAGAATTCCTCTTCCATTATATTCTTACATTCATCAGAAATGACCATATAATAAAGTAAAAATATAGTTGTATTAAACCTTATCAAACCATCAAAGTGCATTTCCAGCAAAGCTAACTAGGCTATCCTTTGAAATCCACTACCCTGCACCCAGGACACTATCCAGCAAGGAGGAGTTGCCAACAAAAGTAAGAGGTGCCAGGAAAGACAGATGGTATCTGCAGGAAGCCCACCTCTCTGGGACCGGGCAGCCAGTGATGAGCATGAAAAGGTGAGGGAAAAGGCAACGTGAAGCTTCTAAATTAAAACCAGATTTTGGAGCTCTTCACCTTTCTATCTACTGATTTAATGCCTGGCTGGTTGGAGTCTTATTTTTGCCTGGAAGAGAAACCTCCAGGTATAATCAGATAGCACTGCCAGCAAGACCTTAGAAAGCCTGCTTCTCCCAAGGAAAAGTATTTTTCTCATTGTAAGTAACCTGGCTACCCAGAATGCTCCCGTCGTGCATTAGAGCACTTAGACTTTAAGGAATCAGAAAGTTCCCAATGACATGTAGTTTCTTGTTTCCCAGAGACCATCAAAGAAAATCATTTGGAAAAATATTAGAAACATTGCTATGTTATTGTTTTCTCTCTGAGTAGTAATAGGGATTTTGGAAAGGCTGCTTGTTGACAATTCTGACATTCATCTAAAAAACAAAATTAAAAAAAAAAAGCTAAAATTGTGGCAACATCTCAACCCAGCAAACTGCCTACTATTGTATAGCATTAAATAACACAGAGGAGGACACATGAATGAAGTTAAAGCCTGGTGAAATGTCACATTATTTTACAGTAATTTTTCCAACATCATTCTAGTGTAGGACTTTTTTTCTTGTTTGGGCATCTCTTTCATCTCCTGAGACAGGTTTAGAGGTTACTAGCTTACACTGGCACTTAAGACAAAGAGAGTGGGGGCAACAGAAACATTAAAGGCAAGTGTAAACTAGTTGTGTTTTTTAATTACCTTGAGCCAAATGAAGTGTTTGCTTTAAGTGGTGAAATTCCCTGCAATAATTATCTTAGTGGAGAATTTAATAAAAGCTACCATAATGTGATCAGAAGCCTCACTAAGGAAGTAAATTACTTCTGCAGCTGTAAGGGAAAATACACTGAACACAAAAGAAAGCACAGCTGCTCAAAATGTTCCCTTAATGTGAAGTGCAGGTGCATACAAATTCTCCTGTTCATACTAACACCAAACCAGTAAGTGTCCATGTAGCCTCTAAAGTTACAGAAAAACATTATGCTGGTTTCTTTTCCAGTATACTCCATCTCATGAATTTCATGTTTACTCCAAAAACAAAACACAAAAACAAGAACAAAACTCCCACAGCTTCGTATAATTACAATTCTGACCATTTTTAGCAATTTTCAGGGTTTTGAAAATCCAGTAATGCTGGCAAACAGAAACTGAAAATTGAAAAGAATTATATGTAAACCCTCAAACTTACCATTTGCCTCTCACAAGAGATGTTCCTTTCATTTAAAAAGTTTTTAAACCTCATTTTATAAAAGATGCTTCACTTCAGAAAATCATAAAAAATTTAAATTTTGAAACAGCAAACTAACAAAATGCACAACAAATATATCAGACTCATAAAAAACATGGAAAACCAAACTAGAGTCCATTAGAAAATGAACTAAATTGTAGACCAACTTGTCTATTTGGCACAACGTTTGCGGATTCCCCAACAACTAAATGAAATACCTATACATAAAAGGATAAACCTCCCTGAAAAAAATTTTTTTAACTGAAAATCTTTTTGAACTAAGAAATGTTAATTTTTTAAAAACCTATTTCAGAATTAGTTGTTTTTGCAAGTACTTCAGGGCACAGCATTTTGTGGGGTTTTTTTGCTTTTGTTTTTGTTTAATAATTGGATTTTTTTAATAGAAAAAAACTTCAAAATTACAGTGTGCTTCTAGAAGCCAGAATGTCAAAGAGAGGGCAGTTCCTCTCTGTCATAATGGACGAGGCCAACCACAGCTGGATGTTGTGCAGGACAAATGGCCTGAGGGAAAAGGCTGAGTGACCCCAGCTGGCTGTGCAGGGTTGGGGCCTACAGTGAGACAGAACCTAGCAGCCTGGTGCCCCTGCTGTCTTTATTTCATCCCCAGAATCCTGTTCCCCTCACTCTGCTAAAGAGAAATCTCTGCCCTTGGGATGAAGAACAAAACCTTGTTCTGGAAGCACAGCACCCACTCTGTGTCTCTGGGCTCAGGGACCTCTCTGCTGTAGCTCCTGGCTGAACTTTCTCTGGTGCATAGATGCAAGTGGTTCCTTCAGCCTCCAACCAGCTCCCAAGAGGCAGGAAAAAGACAGATCAAGCAACTTTCATTTTGAAGCAAGGGGAACTAAGGCAGGGAGCATGTCAGGGAGCCGATCACAGGTACAGAGCAGAAGGCAGTTCAGGTGGCACAGGTCTCTGAACTGTTCTCAAGGGATAACTTTGGAAATACCAAAAAAGACAGACATGTGGAATATCTTTTCTTTCACTTTCCACATTCTACATCTACATGTCACATACATACTAGCAATGGAAACTAGGAAAGATAGAATTTTTATTAAAAGAAAACTAAAAGTGCATGTTTACTGTGTAATTACACTTGCTTCCTCACCCCAGAGCCCACCTACATGGGCATTTTAGTCTAGTTTTTCATTTAGTGACAGAGACCTTGGGGACCTGGATAGGACAGTATTTACTAGTACATTTTCTATATACTAAATGAAAAGAAACTATGTAACATTTTCTATGCATTTTTTTTTTTTACTCAATAGCACCTGAAATTGGGCATAGACTACTTCTAAATTCCATAGACTACTTCTGAATCACCTTGACTTCAAAGCATGAAATCTGTTTGTGCTTTGGTGACTTTAGGGTGATCAAAAGAGTAATCTGGCCCAGGATTTAGCTCAGTGGCGTAAGCACCTGCCTGGCAGGCATGAGGTTGTGAGTTTGATCCCTGGTACCAAAAAAAGTAAATACACAAATAAAAAGAGTAATCTGTAAGTTCCCCACATACTACTTGAGGGAGGAAGATATCATTATGCATACATGTATGTATTCTATACATAAAATTTGGTGTCACTGAAGTCTTAGTAATTCTATGTCATGTGTTTCAAGCGACACATTCTAAATATATAATCACTTTCCTGTGTGAATGTCAGAGACTTTGGTAAATCTGCCTGTCAGCCTTCTTCCTTTTCTGAACACAAAAGCCATAACTCCCAGAGATCCTCCCTGCATATCCTTTCCATGTTTGGGTGATGGCTACATCTGTCCCCTCCCATCAGGCAGAATAGGCATGTGATCCAGTTC
>RJWM01020833.1:0-36468 GCA_004363535.1 Dasyprocta punctata
GGACACATCCGAGTCCAGCAACCCCAAGCCAGGCAGCCGCAGCACTGCCCCAGGCCCGGGCCCCGTGCCACGCACCTCGCACGCACCTTGGCATCAAAGGAAAGAAAACACAGGATGAACTCGGAACCGTTGGCTGTGCCTGGGACTCTCTTAGCCTCACCGAGATTCTCTTAGACTCTCTCAATCATCCATGGACAGACAGGTATGGTTAAACGGCAGCCTGAAGCCACCCTGGGGCCCTGGATGAGCAGGTGACCTGCCTGACGCCACCCTGGCAGGGGACAGCAGCACATGCCCTGGATTCTGCCACTGGAGCCCCAGCCCGGAGCCGCGCCCTGCAGGCAGCCTCGTCCTTGGAGCAGCTGGCCAGGGTAGCAACACGGGCAGCTCCAGCCAGGGGAGGCCGCCAGGGCAGGGAAGGCTCACAGGCCCCCTCCCGGGCAAGGTGGGAGAAGGATCAGGCAGACCACACGTGCAGACGGAGGGCAGGTTCTGCCTGGCCACCAGGAGCTGGGGGGATTAAAGTGCCATCTCTGTCACTGCGTCTTTGTCACTTCTGACGCTGTCACTGACAGGCCCAGTGTGCGAGACACAAGTGCCGGGTGTCAACTGCGAAGTACAAGGCTCCCTGCCCTGGGCACGCGTGGGTGACATGGGGTGGTGAGGTTCGTCCCCCTCGCGAGCCACCTCCACTGGCCTCCTCGGGCCCCAGTCACTGGGGAGGCCAGGAAGCCTCGCCGAGCATACGCGGGCTGGCCCAGGCTGCCAGGAGCGGGCTCCTGGCAAGAGGGGGGCTTTGCATGCACTGACAGGGTGCCACAGGACCCCCCAGCCCCCAGGACACATTGGACACAATGTCCAAGAGCAGAGGGCTACACGGCCAGCTGCCAGAGGGGGCCAGGGACCCCAGGGGTCACTGTCACCCCAAGAATCTCAGCAAGGGGTGATGGGGCAGGGAGGTGGGGGTCACAGACCCAGGGACAGACCAGACCCAGCGCCACTGAGAAGGCAGCTGGCGCGGACCGCAGCCCCACCTACCCCAACCTCTAGCTGCAGGGTGTTCCGATGGTGTCCTGCTGGGGGCGGTGCTGGCGGGGACACAGGATCCCAGGCTGATGACTGCACAATGGCCCTGTGACACCACGCGGGCGAGGCAGGGCTTCTCAGACCAGGCAGTGCAGGGCAGGCGCCAGGCTGAGCAGTGTGCTCCACACACAGGGACACGCGCGCCCTCGCAGGCACACACGCGTGCGCACTGATGTGCGGGCACACACGCGGGACCCACCCCGCCTCGCCCTGAGACGCGGCGGGCATGCAGGTGCTTGTCACCGGTCGCCGGCACCAGCAGCTTCCAAACGCATTTTACAACTTACAGAGCTGCGTGGGAAGCGGGGCTCCAGCTGCCCTGCAGTGTGGAAAGCCTGCCACTCCCACCCCTGTGACATGAGTACCGACTGGCAAGCCAGGCGTGGTGGCATGAACCTGTCACCCCAGCACTCTGGAGGCTGAGGCAGGAGGGTTGCAAGTTCCAGTTCAGCCTGGAAAACTTAGCAAAAACTTCATCTCAAAACAAAACATAAAAAGGCCAGGGATGCAGCTCAGCAAAGCCCCAGGCTCAATCTCCAGTACTGCGGGAAAGGGGCGGGTGGCTCAGCCCGGCAGACCGCAACTTCATGGCCTTCCTTGGCCCCACCAGTGAGGAAGGGGGCAGGACAACCCGCGCCTGGAACCCAGGGCGGACACAGAGGTAGACGGGACACCACTTTCAGGGCGGCCCCCACTGTGGCCTCTCTGGGGCCTGAGACCCAGGCGGGTGGAGATGTCGGGAGGCCCGAGAGCAGCGCTGGGCGCACCCGGGGGCGCGGACGGCAAGCAGTGGTTGGGGACCGGGGACACAGGCCTTAAGCAGAACACGGCCTTTAGCGACCACCGGACGGCACTGTGACACAGCGGGACCGCGCTCTCGGAGCCCTGCGGCGGTGGAGGTGCCAGGCGGGGCCCTGAGGGTCAGTACAGAGGCCGGCACGCCTGGCACCGCCGGGTGCTCCCGGCCCGATGGTCCCTGTCTGGAGACGAGCTCAGGCCTCAGCTGTGGAGGGGAACAGTGTCTAAGCCGTCGGTCAGGAGGGCAGGGTAGAGGGTCGAGGGGCAAGAGTGACCACGTCGCCCGGATGCAGCATGACGTGTCTTCTCGGGCCCAGCGTCTCCCCAGGAAGGAGGTGACGGTGAGCACCGAGGAGAGGCAGGGCCTCCCTCCTCGCCTGCCATCTCCTGGGAGCGTCCAGAGCCTGGGTGACAGGGGCCTGAGTGCTCCCCAGGGGGTGGCAGAGCCACCGACACGGACAGCCCAGTGTGGGGCCGGCCCGAGGTCCTCCCTGCCCGCCTGCCCTGCAGAGCTGATTCTGTAAACCGACACAAACCAGGCCCGAGTCCTTCCCGCTCCCCCTCTTCCCACGGAGAGTCCACCCCTTCTCATCGTCCTCTTCTCCTTCCCCAAAGTCCAGCATGTTGGCCCGACCTGTGGTTTGGCTCTGCGGTTTACCCCACGACCCCTCCCACAGTGGCCAAGCTGGGGCACCAAGGATGCGCGCTGCACGCACCCTGCCCTGGCGCTGCCCCGGGCGGCTGGGCTTTCCACGCTCTGGGGAGTGAACCTCTCTCTGTCTCCCTGCTCGGTCAGTGCCGCTCACAGAGGTCCGCAGAGCTGCCTGGGTCTGTCCCACGTGTCACTCTATAACAGCGAGTGCTGTCCCCAGGTTTGGCAGGAGCCATGTGCCACACGCATCCCTTACCACCCTCGTCTCCGTCCTTCTCTCCCTCTGCTCCGGACTGGGGGCAGCCAGGGCCCCGGCTGAGGGACGGGTGGCCTTCTGCTCAGCAGCCGGCAGAACACAGGACAGCCAGTGACTGCTCTGCCTCGTCCGGAGCAGGGACACAGCCAGTGTGCCAAGTGGGTGGAAGGGCAGGGCAGCGGGGCGGGGCTGGGGCACAGGTCTCCCCGTCTGACCCAGCGGCTCAGCCTCAAGCGATCCCAGTGGTGGGCACAGCGCCCCGGGCGGTGTCAGATGGCAGGATGGCGCTGTCCTGCGGCTCACGCTTCTCATCCTGTGCCCGCCTGGTCCTTAGACCCTGCTGACCTCCTCTGTGCACCCGTCCCAACGGCAGAGAGCAGCGGGGCCGCCTGGTCCATCCCTGTGCAGCCACCACACCCCTCCGGGTGCGTCCCCTGCTCCACGGAAGGACGGAGCAGTGGGGACGGAGACACGGTGAAGGTGTGACTGGGAACGTGGGCTCCACCCGAGGACGAGGGGCGACACGACGGGGTGCAGCAGTGACCTGCAGCAATGCCCAGTGGGCGCGGCCCTGTCCCCACCACGCCACGCTCACCTCACTGCGGGCACGGGCACCAGCGCCCGGTTTCCTGTGCAGGCCCGGCTTCCGGGGAGCCCCAGGACTGGCACTGCTCACCCTGTACCCCGGGCTCAGCGGGGGGTGGGCGGGCGGTCAATGAAAGCGTGTGGGAGCAACACAGCTGGCACCAAGCAGCGCCCCAGCCTGGGCGCCCCGACAGTGGCAGAGCAGTGGGCGGACTTCAGGACAGCCCCTCGGCACCCACGGACGCCTGCCCGCTCCTCCTGCTCTGCTGCACACAGAGCCGTGCCGGGGGCGTGGAAGCGGAAGGGTGACGACAGCCACCAGGAGCCGGGGCGACAAGGCCCCTCCGCCCCCACATCAGACGGAGCTCCAGAGCGTGCACGCACTGGCGACGGGCTGCCCTGAGCGGGACAGGGACGCCTCTGCTGCAGAAGGCGCGGCCCCAGCACCACCGCCCGCTCCCCGCCACCCCACACCTGCAGTGTTTGTCCGTGGGTACTTCGCCCCGGGCACGAACTGCGTAGGGCCTGGGCCAGTCCCAAGGAGAGTCACGCGAGCCCTCAATTCTCCCACTTTTCCCTGCGCCTCTGGCTTCCACAGAAGCGTGGCTGAAGCAGGCCACACTCCCAGCAAGTATGCGCTGACTCTGTGCGCCCCTTCCTGCCCTGGGTCCCCACACACCCTGAACACAGCTCTGGAGTCCACGCTGCCCACCAACCATGCGCAGAGACCACTGGCTTTCGAGCAAGACCCCGAGGTGCGCAAAGTAGGACGACAAAAATCATGGCTGCCTCGAGAGACACGAGGGTTCAAAAACTTCTATTCATCTTTCGTGAAAAGGCTGTAGTCCAGCAGAGCAGGAAGGACTCAAATGAGGAGGAAGACATGGGGAAGAGAAATGATTTACTCGGGAGGCTGAGGCAGAAGGGTCCCTGCGAGTTCGACACCAGCCTGGGCTACAAAGTGAGTTCAAGGCCAGCCTGAACTGCATAGTGAGTCCCGGTCTCAAAAAGAAAAAAGAAAAAGAAAACAAAACAAAAAAGAAAGAAAGAAAAGAAAATGAAAGGATTTGATTCTGGTGTGAGAAAAAGCCCAGGAACTTTAGAGATTGCGTGCAAAGAAAGTGGTCAACTTAGAACAGGAAGTCAGAGAAATATTTTCCAGAAAAAGTAGATTTTGTTCAGTAAAAATATAATTAAGGGGCTGGAAGTTTTTGATATCAAAGAATGGAATGTGATTCTTTTCTCAGAAATAAAAAACAAAGCTGATCAGAATTGATGATCACATTGACACTAGAATGAATAAGTAACCTGATGTCCATTCACAAACTAGAATTCACACAATGAGAAAAATCATAACTATACACAATATCCATAAATCCCAAAAGTAATGGGGAACAGAAGTCAGACACAAAGAACAGATACTTTATGATTCCATTTGCAAAAGCCCCAAGTACAAGTCACACTCACCCATGATGTGAGGAAATTAGGGTAGTGCCTTTCCTTGTGGTGGGAGGTTAGGAGGAGACTGAGGGGTTTGGGGGAGTTGGTTACGTCTGTAGGCACGTATGTTCTCTCTCTCTCTCTCTCTCTCTCTCTCTCTCTCTCTCTCTCTCTCTCTCGTCTTACTTCTAGTTATCTAGTTCCGGCTGGCCTCCAACTTACGGTGATCCTATCTCAGCCTCCCGAGTGCAGGGTTACAGACATGCGTCTCCCTGGCTAGCCGTGTTTTTTTCTTGATTGGGTCGCTGGTTACATGTGTGTGTTCATTGTGTAAAAATCAATCAAGCGGTTTCTTTTTATGCTTTTTTCTGCACATGTTATACTTCAATAAAGTTGAAAAGTTAGTTGAAGACAAAAACAAAAAAAAACAAAGCTGGGCATGGTGGTGTGTGCTGGTAGGCCCAGCTATTTGGGAGACTGAGGTAGGAGGACTGCTCAAGCCCAGACACTCAAGGCCAGCCTGGGCGGCACAGCAAGACCCCAGTGCCATGCTAGGAGTGTGATCCAATCAGCACGGGGCGGGATCCTCTGCGGCCTGTTAGTGAGCTGCTCTGGGACGGCAGCCGGGTCCTCCTGCAAAGCGTGTGTCTCAGTCCACCCAGGTCATTCCCCAAGGCCCCCAGTCCCTGGGCAGGTGCCCGCAAAGTCTGCCTGGGGTGGCCCTAAGGATCAGTGGGGTGTGAGTGCCTGGGGGCCACGGGTCCGCGCCCGGCACGGCGTCCCCACACAGCCACCTGCCCCACCCATGTCAACAGCCTGGAATCCGCCAACTCAGGATCCAGGTCAGCAAACAAAGGAGCCACTTTCCAACCAACAGCCGAGCACTGACCACGTGAGGTGTCCGCAAAACTGCACGATTCAGCCACTAATCCCAAGAAAGGACTCCACACACAAGTCCCCGGGATGCTCCCGGCCCAGGAGCCCCGACGAGCCCCGCCACCCCCACTCTCCAGCCCTGAGCCCCGCTGAGCTGTGGCACTGACAGCGCCCAGCAGGCAGCGATGGAAGTGGGACTCCCGGGAGGGCGGCACGGAAGGCTGCTGAGGGCGCCTCCTCCGCTGCGACCCTCAGTGGTCGGACTTGGTTTTCTGTCTCTTTTTAACAGGGAAATGCCCAAATCAATGCACAGATTTACAGTAAGGGCAATGTGCTTGAAAATTTAAGGCACAAAGAAAGTGACCCAGCCCCTCCTGCTTTGTCCCTAACAGAAGGACGCACCAAGCCCTGGACACGGCCGGCTGCCCCACCCAGAGTCCCCGATGTTCAGGGACCAGAGTGATGTCCTCGGGCAGCTCTGCCGGTGCGTGGCGTGGTGTGGCGTGGCGTGGCGCCCAGCCTGGTAGTGGCAGCGAGTGTCTACACTGCTATTTTATCAGCTCGAAGCACACCTGCTTCCCCGCTCCAGCAGGCGCTTTGTGGGGAGCTCCGGTCTGTGACGTCCGCAGCAGTCCCTGCGGGCGGGTGCACACGGCAGGACCTGCGTGGCCGCCCTCACTCGTCCCCTGCCCAGGCCCTGTCCTGAGGTGCAGGACAAGCTGAGGGGTCACTCCTGGGGCCTGGGCTCCCTCACTGGCGCCCCGCCGCAGCACCTCCGTCACCCGCACGTCCGCGCTTCTCCCTCGGCTTTGATACGTGGTCTCAGCCACCTTCCCATTAACCCGAGGGTCGCGGGCAGAACCCTAAAGCCCCTCACCCTGGAAACGGAAGAGGTGCACACAGGCCCGGAGCAGCAGCTGAGGGTCCCAGAACTCGGTCTAACCGTGTCGGGGAGCAGCTCTGTAAGGAGCTTCACGGGGAGCGGGCCTGACCCAGCGGGGAGTCAGCACGCCGACCTGCACCCGAGGGTCCCTGTGGCCCTGTGACAACACCCAGGCCGGGGCACGGCCCCGTCTGCTCCAGGCCATGGCCCGCCACCTTGTCCCCTGCAGAAGCAGGGCGGGCACGTGTCCCCACTCGGCTGACGGAGCGGGGGACCCACGTGGAGCAGCCCGCACCATCTAGGTGGACCCCGCGGCTCCTCAGGAGGGTCACGATCATGGGGCCGACCGACGGACGTGCACTTTACAGAGGAGGGCGGCGGGGGACGAAGGTGGGCATTGGCGCAGGACCACAGGCTGTCCCCGGGCCCGGCACTAGTTCCCGGATACACACTGACCCTCCAAGCCATCTTCAGCTGTGAACCCAGCTACTCAGGAGGCTGAGGCAGGAAGACAGAACTTCCAAGACCAGCCTGGGCAACTGAGTAGGACCTTGTCTCCTTAATTTCTTTTAAAAAGGGATGGAGGTGCAGCTTGCCGGGCACGTGTGAGGGCAAAGCCACATGCCCGCAACTCCCGCCCCAGGTGACCTGTTACACATCCCCAGTGCTGAGGAGTGAAGGAAAGGGCGGAGGAAAGGGAAAAGAGAAAAAGAGGAACCTTCAGTGTGCAGAGGGGCACCCCAAGGGTGGAGGAGCGCCTGCCACCCCAGCTCCCCAAGGACGGGGTCCCGGGCTGCACGCGTGACCGCAGAAGCCGCGGCCGCACTCACCAGTAGAAGTAATAGGCCAAGGCCGCGGCCAGCAGCGCGGTGCACAGCCCCAAGAAGAGGCAGGTGGAGGAGCCGACCAGCATCTTCCGCCCTGGGAGGGAAGGAGCTGGCGAGGGGGCAGGCTCAGAGACCGGCCCTCCGGTGCCACCGTCCCAGCCAGGGACCCCCCAAGGGACAGCAGGACGTACCCCAGCACACCAAGACGCGGCCTCTCCTCCTGCTCAGGCGCCCACTAATCCAGTAAGCGGCTTTCTTGGGAGCCGCTGTCAACAGGAGCGTCGCAGGGCACCCAGGGCACGCTGACCCCAGGCACCTGGCAGGGCTCGGCGGGGCGGGCCGGTCCTGCGGCCCCTGTGCCCCACAGTGGACACGCGTCTTGGACGCAGTCCAGCTCGAGGCACACGGAGCCCTTGTCCAGCGCAGGGCCACGCGCCCACAATCCCCACCCCACGGACCTGTTACACAGCGTATGGGGACCCAGCCCCGGTGACTTCAGAGCCTCTGTGACAGAGCTCTCGAGGCCACGTCTCCCGTGTGCCGGGGGCCTCTGCCCACCCCAAGGAGCATCATGCGGAGAATGTCCAGAGGAGAGAGGAACACAGTGAGAGGGGACGGATGTCCACTTAACTCCGAGTTCCCTGCGTGCAGGAGAGACAGAGACAGAGAGACACGGAGAGGCCTGCACGTCCTCCCGGGTGGCGGGGCCCACGCAGCCTCAGGCAGCCACTGTTGCCCCTCAATATGGCAAACACGACTGGCTGCATGACTGAAGACCACCTCACACTGCCCTCTGAGACCCCGCCTGTGGTGACATGCCGGGCCAAGCTGCCGCTGGGGGCGGCTCAGGGACACGAGACAGAGGTGTCTGTATCCTCGTCCCAGGCGCCGGCTGCCATCTTGGATCCTGAGGGCCACATAAAGAGCCGCAGGACGCCACCAAGAGGCAGCCCCAACCCAGGCTGGGGGGCAGGGGTGCGCAGGCGGCAGAGGGGGTAGGGACAGGGCCGACCTCCCGCCCCTCCGGCTCTCTTCTTCATCCGGGCCTCTGCAGGTGCAGAGTGGGGGTCTCCGGGCCTCAACTTCCCCCAGCTCAGCCCCTCCTGACCACAGGGTGACACAGGTACGGCTGCTCCTGGGACCCTGGGGACCCCCCCAGAGCCGTCATCTGCCACGGTGCCACCGGGGGCAGACTGTCATTATCCAGCCACTCAGTCTGCTGGGGGCCCAGCGCCGGGGCCAGCTGAGGCCTCCCCGTCCCTAATCCCCCGAAGCTGCTGCCTCCCCGCCACAGCCTCCTCCCGCTCGCTCAGGGCGGAAGCCTGGAAGCTGGGCCAGCCTCTCCAGCCCACGACCTCCCTGAGGGCCCTGTAGGACAGCTCTGGTGACACACCGGCCCAGCCTCGGTGGCCAGTCCTCACTGCCCTCCCTCTGGCGGCCATCTGGGTCCCCTCACAGGAAACGCCCTGGCACACTGCCCTGGGTTCAGTCCCGGGTGCGGGTCCCAGATGCCCTGGATGAAGGTGTCCCTGGTCCCCCTCTTCCTGGGGACAATCGGTGCCCAGCCTGGGCCAGGTCTCCACCCCACCCTCCAAGAAACCAGGCTGGCGAAGCCAGAGCGCAGCTGACCAGGTCCCCACCAGCTGCCTGCATGTGGCTGTGGCGCTCAGGGCTCGGGAGGCGCATCCGTCACCACGCCGGGGCCTCCCCAACACTCACCGGGCTAATGAGCCCGCAGGGACACCCACTCACCCGCCTGTTTACCCAGATTTAGTTCAACCCTGCCCAGGCCTTGCTGGCTCTGCGACTTTCTCACGGGCCACGCCCCCTCCCACACAGGCCCCTGCACCCCGATGTGCAAGGTTGGATGGTGACAGCCTGGGCTCCGGGAGTCCCCCTCCCGCTCAGGGAAGCACTCGCTGGAGCAGCCTCCCGCTGTGGCCAAGTCTGGCACCCAGGGCTCTGCACAGCCCTGCTGGGGACACAGGCCCGCCCCGCCCCTCAGTGCCTCAGACCGGCCGGCCAGCAAAACCCACAACAGAAACGGGGTCCCCATGGTGAGCAGCTCTGCTGGGGTTGCTCAGATGGTGGCAGAAGCTTTGGAGTGCAAGGGCAGGGAGCTCAGGGACGGCAGAGAAGTCCTCCCAGCCCACACGGGGGCCAGGGACTGGGCGGCAAGCAAGTTACCAGGCGAACCAAACAAAGAGTACACAGCTGGCCGGGCTCCGCCACACTGGGACGCCTGCACGCAGGCTGCGGCTCGGAGGGGCCTCCGGGGAGGTGGCCCACTGCGCGCTGCAGGCAGGAATGCGCCTGTTTCTGGGACACTGTGGGTCTGGACAGCTCGCCCAGCTGAAAGGGAGCCACAGTCCAGGGGACAGGGCGCTTGGCCTTGGGGAGCGGGCAGGAGCCCAGCGGGTGTTCAGGAAGCAGGGGTGCAGAATGGGGTGTGGCTGTGGTGTGAGCACCCTGCATGTATTCGTGTGCGCCTGCGTGTGCACACGCTTGTGTGTGCATGCGTGCGTGCTCACCATCCCAGTGAGCCCAGTGTGTTTCTGTAACCCATGCCTCCAGCTTGGGACTAATCTCAGGACAACCTACCTAAGACGTAATTCTCTCAAACGAAATACCGTTTCAGACCTGGAATCCGATGGCCGATTTCCACCAGCTCGTGGGACCCCCCAGGAGACCCCAGCTGAAGTCCCCATCGGCCCCGCTCTCCAGGTTTGCCCGGGTCCACTGGGCACGGACCCTGCTCTGCAGCGCACAGGGCTGGAGGCTGCGGGTGCTGGGACCCCCTGAGCACTGCCCTCCCAGTTCCGGGAGTGGCCAGTTCCGAGCCTGGACAGGCGGTGACCCCGCCGGAGGTGTGCAGGACTCTTCCGGACATGCGCAAGCGTGAGACTCGGGGTGCAGCGTGGTGTTTCGTGACTGTCAAACCACCCTGCTCCGGCTGCACCCACCGAGCTGCGTCCCCACAGTGCAGGGGATGCCACCACGGACCTGGCCCTGCTCCGTCTCAAGGTCCTGGGACTCCCAGCTAGGAACGGGCCTTGGCTGGGGCTGGAGTCCTCACGGGAAGAGGCCCCCGCCGACGCGGGAACCGAGCGCAGAGACAACGCAGAGGGGCCGACTTGGAAGTCGGAACCCAGGCTGAACACAAGAGGGCACAGCAGCAGAGAGGCCCCCCTGCCCAGGGGACGGAGGTGGGGTGCGAGGGGACCTTGGCAGAGGATACCCCGTCCCCTCTCACGTCCCCTCCCGCTCCCTTCCAGGCCAAGGAATGGCCTTAACCGCCTGGGCCTCGCTGCTGGCACCAGGTCACCTACTTCCACAGTCACCTGCCGGAAATTCAGGGCTTAGACGTGCAGAGCGGCTGTGGGAGGCAGTGCCACCCAGCACGGGGGCCTGGCCACGGCCCCTTGCCCCACGCGATGCTTACCCAGATTTGGAAACAAGCAGGGCGCATGGGTTCCAGCCAGGGGTCGGCGGCGCCCATGTGCCGTCTCAGGAGAAGCAGCTCCACTGAGCCGGGTCCCAGCAGCTCCACCTGCCCACGCAGGGCTTCTCTAACACTGACCCTCTGCCAGCTTACTGCCGCCTGTGTCCCAGCCCCACTGCAGCTGGCCTGGCCCCCGCTGGTCCCTGCTCAGCCCTGCCCACAAGTCCGCATGATAAGCTGCAACCTGAGAGGTCAGCTACAAGTCAGGGTACCTCCGTGTCACACACAGCACAGGGCCATCCTGGCTGGTCCCCAGGTCCTGGCAAGCACCCCGCCTCCGTCAGCCTCACAGCGCGGCCTGGGGACCCTTTCCACAGGGCTCGCCCACCACCCAGTTCATGTTTTCCCCTCCCAGGGACGGGCAGCAGGGACCCTACTGGGGGCCTCAGCCCACCACACAGGCCACGGCAGAGGCCGCAGGGAGCCCCTGGCCCCGCCGCACTCAGGACACTCTGTGCCCTCAGCCCAAGCAGCTGCGCCGGGCAGGGTGATGGGGCAGTGCACGTGTGTCCCCCAGTCCCCCAGGGGCTTCTGGGGCAGAGCGCCTAGGTGTGGACCTCTTCGCAGGCACAGTGGTCACACGGTGGCCTGGCCGGGGCGCCCCTGCCTGCCCACTGCGGGGCTCTCAGCTCAGGGACACTGAAGCCACGGCCTCCAGCGATTAGGAACAATCACAGACTCTTCCCCCGCGACCTGATGCAGCCCTGACTCCACACAGGGGACGGTGCCGCCTGCTCGACCCACGACCCCTCCTGCGTCAGCGTCTCTCCTGTGGTCCTGACAGGCGTCCCTGCACCGGCTCCGGGCGCCCTGACCACACATGCAAACGTCCAGGCTGTGCCCCACCACTGCTCTGGTCTGGAGACAGCCCGGTCCAGTGGACGGGGCTGTACTGTCCCGGCAGTGCCGAGTGCCCTGCGTGACCTGCGCCTCTGGTCCCACTGCAGTACCCTCTGTCAGATCTGGGACAAAGGTCTCACGGCGCTGGCTGGGCTGGAGGAGCCGCGGCCCTCTGCCCTCTCTCCCCCGCTTTCTTCGGGACAGTGGCCACGGAGCCAGCTTGACATCTGTCCTGTTCCTCGCTTCCCAGCTGACCCCCAAGCCATGTCAGCCTGGCTCCAGGCCGCACACATTCGTGTCCACGTCCACGTCCATGGGCCTGGGTCCCCAGGGCCCTGGCTGTACCCACTCCCCAATCGGGCCCGGGGACAGTGTCCCTCAGTGTCCTGTGCTTTGGTCTCCCAGGGGTGGCAGCGCAGTACTGGGTTCCAGGCCACCAACCAGGCCCCAGGTGCTCTCTACACACGCACAAACCCTCAAGCAACCCCTGGGCCCTGGACACCGCAGTGGCTCTGAGTGCCAATGCCAGCTGCTGCCTGGCCAATGGCCCGGCCGTCTCCTCCCAAAAAGTGTGGCAAGGGGGTTGCTCACACGGGGCGGCAGGACTTGAGAGCCGATGCAGAACAGAAGCACAAGCAGTCAGTCCACAAACACCTGGCAGACGCAAGGGGCCAGGGATCAGAGTCCACGAGGAGAGGCCACGGGTGCTGGCGTGAAGACCTCTGCACTAGGAGGCCCAGGTGCGGGTTCCAGTGGCTCCTCAGGAAGCCACAGCTTGGGGCGGGCACGGGCCTGGCTCAGTTCCCCAGCCACAGACTGCCACAGCGGAGCTCAGGTGGGAAGGGACCCCCTCCCCACCATGCTCCTCCCACAGGTGCTGGGCCCACAGCAGCCTGGGGAGTCGCAGTCTTGCCTCAGCCAGGGCTGTCCCTGGGCCAGAACTTCAGGACAGACAGGATTCACCGCAGCCCCGGTCGGCACAGATGCCAGCGGCCGCAGCTGCCAGCCGCGCTGGCCCAGATGTGCCATGAGGCACGTTAGCGCAAGAGTGAAGCCGACGTTAACCCCTCACCTCACCCAGCTCATCCTCCATGCCACCTGGGGGTGCAGGGGACAGAGGGCCTGAGGAGATGTCCCCAAGGCTCTGGGACCCGGGGTGAGGCTCTGAGCCTCGTGTCGCACCCCAGGTCCTCGGGGCTCAGTGCTGCGTGGGCAGGCGGCCCCCGAAGTGGAGCTGGGTCTCCGTCACCTCGGTGACTCGGGTGGCGGCGGAGTGGGACAGACAGCAGTGCTTGGCCTCGGCCGCCCCAGGCCCTGGGACAGCACCGGAGGGCAGAAGGTGGCGGGTGCCCAGCTGGGGCTCCAGGGCGAGAGGCCAGAGGGGCTTGGGAGCCGCATCTTGCTGGGCTGGATGGAACCGGAATGAGGTGCAGGCCAGGGCGCCGCCTCCTCCCTGCACCCTGGGTGCCCACTGACTCACCCGAGGGGCCTTACCAGGGCTCGGTAGGCACCGCGGTCCCCACCAGGTGTGCGCGGCAGCAAGGCAGCAGGGGCGCGGTCGGGCCGGCTTCCACCCCGCCCATGCCCCGGCTGGGAGGGGCAGGAAGGAGGGCACCCGCTTGTGACACGGCCCAATAGTGCCAGCGCCAAGGGGACAGGGCCATCGCCCCCGCACGGGCACGCCGGGGGAGACACGCCAGCGTGATGTGGGCTTGGGCAGAGGCCGGGGAGGAGGGAGGCTCTGGATGGGCCCGAGAGTGGGGTCCCGGCTGCAGCTCCCGCCTGCTTCGTGCCAGCCCTGCCCCCAGCAGCGCGCGTGGGTGGAGCCTGGGGCAAGCCGAGGCCTGCCCAGCCCAGAGAGCCGATGGTGAGGGCTGAGAGCCACCAAGGACAGAAACGGGGCAGTGCAGAGCCCCAGGGGCCGGCTCACAGCCAGCAGGGGAACAGAGCCACAGCTTGGGGAGCACCTGTGAGGGGCACCTGCTCCCCAGGCCACAGGCTCAAGGATGAGAGGAGAAATGCACACTTTGGTCTAGGTCCTGGTCCCAGAAACCCTGTAGCTCCTGGGAGACACAGGTGGGAGCAGCCCTTGCTGTATACCAGGTTCGCGTGTGGGCCAAGTCCACAAGCGTGGAATTCTGGGAGTGGCAGGAGCTCCTCGGTCCTTCACCTCCACCCGTCATGGCCACACGCGAGGGTCAAGGGTGGACCATGGCCTCTGGCTGGCTGGGTCACCCCAGGGCCCAGCGCCGAGCTCCAGGCTGGTGAGGCCAGTGAGGTCTCCTGCGCTCAGCACCCTGGCCCCAGCCCACACTGACCCCCACTGCGCCTGGTCCTCGGTGGAGGCCTCTGTGCTGCCTGAGTTCTGACCCAGGGTCCCGGGCCCCAGTGCCCTGCCCTGTCAGATGACCCACCACTCCCTGGCCTGCTTGTCTTCATGCCAGTGCAGATACCCGCAGCATAGACAGCTGCAAACAGCATCAAAAATCCCACACCCATTGGCTCTGTCCCAGGGCCGCCAAGGCAGCAACGTCAGCCGGCGCAGCACCAGCCTGCCGGGCCTGTCACCACCCAGTGCTCCTGGCGGGGCCCGAGCTGCTGGCCCTGTCCAGAGGCGGAGAGCTCCCCGTGCTGACACCGATGGCGCTGTCGCAGAGCCCCGAGACACAGCCAGCCTGCAGCTCCCCGGCCGGGTGCCCACGGGAGGCCTGGCCAGCACCACACCACACGGCTCGCACACTCGATGCGGGTGTGAGTGCAGGCTGCGCAGATGCCGTGAGAGAGCATCACGTGTGGTGTGACCGCAGCCTGGCCCCGGCCCAGGCCACGGGGGCGATGTCCAGCTGGTGGCACCTGGCTCAGCATGGGTGGGGTGAGGGTCTGTCCCCTCCTGCGTCAGCCGAGAAGGTGCAAAGGGGCCGGCCTGTCTCGCCTGGGTACACCTGCGTCTGCGGCTGGGGCCCCTGCCTGGGACCCGCCAGCTGGCCTTGGGCACACACAGGGCACAGGTGTGGCCTCTGTCCCTAACTGCATCTGCGGGTACAACTGGCCTTGGGCCGGCCAGCAGCGTGTGGACCTGCAAGGCCACCAGCAGCCAGCCACGGTCTCTCACACAGGGCAGTGCACGGGGCTGCCCGGCGCCCGGCGCCCCCGTCCAAAGTCTGTCCCCACAGGGCACCGCAACTTCCAGAGTGCAAGAGCCCGGCAAGCAGCTGGACTTTGAAGCAGACGGGACACACTGGCAGCGTGGGCCAGCTCCCAGCACACGGCACTCAGCGCCACTGCCAACGGCCCGAAAGGCCCCGGAGCAGAGCCCCCGGGGAGGGGTGCACGCATCTTGGGGAGACCCTGGGACGCACGGGCCTGGGCGTCAGACGCCCCTGACAGGCACACGTCACCAGGAAAGACTGGGGCAGGTCCAGGGCGGGGGAAGCTGGGTGTGACTGTTAATTCCAAAATCCCGGGACACCAGCACTGACCAGGAACAGTTCCCAAAGCCCTGCCACACTCCTGGCACCCAGAGCCGCCCGCAGGGCCCCCGGGAGCCGAGCGGGTTCTCCGTGGGGCCTGGACCTGCCCGCGGCCTGAGGGTGGGAGACACAGGGAGGGCGGCGCAGGGCTCGGGGAGGTAAAGGATAAAAGTGAGCTGGAAACCACAGAACACCAGGGCCCAAGATGCTCCCATCAGCCTGCCACGGGGCTGGGCAAGTGAAACTGAGATGAACCGGGAATATGAACAGCGCTAGAAACAAACGTCCTTAGAGAGGAACGCGGACACAGCTGGTTCATTTTCACTCTATCTGAGCTACAGCCCAGCCCTTGCTGCTTGAGACAGAATCTCAGTAAGTTTCCCAGGCTGCCTCAAACTGGTAATCCCCCTGCCTCAGCCTCCTGAGTAGCTAAGATTAGAGGCATGTGCTACCATTCCTGGTTGATACTACAGTTTAGTACCTGTGCACTGGGGGCCGGGGATTTAGCTCAGCAGTGTAAGCGCCTGCCCAGCAAATGCGAGGTCATGAGTTTGATCCTCGGTACAAAAAAAAAAAAAAATTCGGCACTGAATGATCCAAGGACACTTTTCCTAAGGCAGAAACCCCTGGGGATGGTGTAGACACAAATCACTGGCTAAAAACAGCAGACACTGACACACCTCTAACCCACAGTGACAGTCATGTAGAGCGCCCAGGCATGAAGCAATAAAGTAACGTTCAACAAGTTCCAAACAGCAGCTAAAATACACATATTTTAGTAAATTAGTAACAAGAATTAACTTAAAAAATAAGAAATCAGTAACAAAAGCAGAAAGAGTTCCCACTGTTCATGAAAACACATTTCTCTTAGTTGTTTTCGGAGGGAAGAGAAATCCACACTGAGGAATTTTTAAGAAATACGTTAGTGAGAACTAAAGCAGTGTGTACCTAGAATTTACCTGATTAACTGCCTTCATCTTCAGAAAGGAAAATCAAAGAGTGAAGCTTCCAATTCAAAGTGTTGGAAAAGTATAAACTAACTGAAGGAACAAAGGTGAAAACAAAAAATGATTAAAGAGAAAACATCTTAATGAACAGCTAAATTGAAAGGTTTGTCTGGGAGTGGGGACCAGTAAGCTATCTACAGCAGTGAAATGCTAATCCAGCTAGGTGTGGTGACACACAGCTGTAATCCCAGCACTCGGGAGGCAGAGGCAGGAGGAACACCGTGAGTTTGAGGCCAGCCCGGGCGACATAGTGAGTTTGGGACCAGCCTGAACTACAAAGCGTTTTTTGTCTCAAAAAACAAAATCTAATCAGGAAAAAGGAGAAAGAATAGGAAATAAGAAAAGAGTGACTGATCAAAAGAATGTGAGTATATAAAAGATTATGGAAATAACTTCACATTTCTATGCAAATAAATTTGAAAACTTAGATGAAATGAATAAATTTATAGGAGAAAAATTATAAAATATGACCACAGGAAAGAGAAAGTTCAAACATTTGTTTCACAGAATTGAGAGACCTAATTTATAGAAGTAGTATGTCTGTCAGAGTCACTGCTAAAAGAATATCAATGACACCTGACTTCACAAGAGGACCGGGCCACCAGAGCTCAAAGCCAGAAGGGGACTTCCAAGCACCAGGACTGGGCTCGGGCCGGGGTGGGAGGAGGGGAGGAGGACACGGCTGGCCAGGATAGGGCCACTCTGGCTACATCTGGCGTGTGCGTGAGCAGCGCTGTGGTGGTGGCCCAGAATGGACCCGCAGCGGCGGTGCCATGGGTCCCAAGGGTCCCACAGAGACCCGGAAACGGAGGGGGAGGGGCAGCGACAGGGCTGCACGGGGCCCGGGTGGGGAGCGGGCTGGGCACCCCTGCCTTCTGCTCACCCACCTTGGCTTCCTGGCTGCTGAGCGGTGAGCGCCTCTGCCCACCCCAGGGTGTCCCTGCCTCTGAGCTTGCGACCGGGTCAACAAGGCGGGTGACCTCTCCTGCGTCAAGATGTCTGGCACTCGGTCTCAGGGGACAGGAAATAGTTTTTCTTTATCAAAACATTATTCCTGTTAACACACACGGGCTGATGACTGCTTTTCGCTGTAACTGTTTCCAACGCCCTGTTCCGCGGGGGTTCGACATGGCTCTTCCCGTGTGACCGCCCTGTGCCTGAGGGGCCAAGTGGCAGCCCCAGCCTGCACCCAGCACGGCAGTGGCTGCTTCTCCCCGCAGGCTGTGGGATCAACACCACCTGCTAGTGTGAGCAGATCTCCTCCAGGGTGGGGGACAGGGAGCGAGCACCTGCACACAGGCATGCACACGCACAGCTAGGAACAAGAGATCTAACACAAAATCAAAAGTCCTGCTGGGTGTGGAGACAAACATCTGTAATCCTAGCACTTGGGAGGCTGAAGCAGGAGGATTGCTACAAACTGGAGGCCAGCCTAGGCTCCACAGTGAGTTAAAGACCAGCCTGAACTACACGGCAGATCCAGTCTCAAAACACAAAACAAAGCAAACAAATCATCCTTTGGGTCCTATGTAGGCATCTAAAGAGACCAAGTTTGAGAAACACTGCTTCTTACTCAGGAATACAGGTGCTAATTGTGTTTTGAGAAATTAGAAAGCAGGCAGAGCAGGTGACCCAGGGCTCCGAGGACGGTGGCCACCGTGGTGACATCGTGGGGGGCTCCAGTCTGCAGAAGGTAGTGACCAGAAGTGAAGGACGCGAATGCTGCGCTGCTTGGCGTTGGCAGCTGTCGGGTCCTCGCCCATCTGAAGAGCCGAGCGCTCTGGGCGGTGATCGTGGTGCCGTCACCATGAAACTCCGAAGCGCGTGAGGGATGCTCTGTGGCGCCAGTGACCAGGCTGCCAGAGGTGTTCTCACGGCCACAAAAGGCCACACACTGACCACAGTGGCGAGCACCAGTCACTGAGCACAGCCGATGACACCGTGGGGACCAAGCCGGGGCTGGGGGGCCTGGAGCAGCAGACGAGCCTGCCCCACTGTCACGGTGTGGGCCGCCCCAGCCGAGTGGGACCAGCCCAGCAGCACCCATGGCTCCCCACGCGTGGGGCCCAGCGGCCGCTTCCTGGACATCTGGGCTTGGCTGGCTGTTTCACCTCTATGCCCTCAGGCCCATTTCCGCGGTGAGCTGGGAAAATCACAAAAATCAGGTGAGAAGAAATTCGTAGGCCTTGGGGAGAAGAAACCAGGCAGTCCGGCTGTGTTGGCGGGACAGAGCCCAGGTCGCAGGGCGCCGTGGGCCCCCACCAGTGACAGGGCTTCTGGGGCCCCTGGCTCTGCAGGGAGACTCACATCTGCTCCCCGGGACCCAAAGCCAGAGCTGAGAGCGCAGCAGGGACTGGCAGCCTGGGGGGGGGCGGGGGGGGCGCTGTCCACGGGCTCACTGGCTGGCCGGAGAGGGCAGAGACCAGGCCGCTTGGAGGCGACAAGGGGCACACAGTGTCGGCTTTCTGACACCCCTGACTTCCTGCCTGGAGCTGCCCCGGACACCCAGTGAGCCTCACTGGCCACAGGGCACCCTGGGCCCTTCCCAAGGGGCGAGGGCAGGCAGTGCGCCATGTCCAGAACCAGGCAACCAGAGGCTGGCTGGTAGGAACTTGATTTGCTATTATTACAAGGTTGCATCAATATTTTAATTTAAAATACTAAGACTCTTACCACATGAAGACGTTTTTAACGTCCAGACTTTGGGGAGTTAGGACTGCCTTAGGTCCTAGGAACAGTGCCAAAAATCTGACTTCCTACATTCACCGTTTCCTGCTCGGGGGAGAGAGTGCCTGTAAACAGTAACTTTCCAAAGTGGCAGCCACCTGCTGGAAGATTCCGTACTCCCAGTGCTGCTACGGTCTGATCACTTCCGACTCCCCTGCAGCCCCCTGAGCAGCGGGTCACAGTCCCTCTCTTAGCCGTGTCCTCCAAGGTCACAGTCTCAAATCTCTCCTGCGTGTCGGGGACTCTATGTGAGCTGGAGAGTTACTCACTGTTGTTTCTCCCTTGCGCTCAGCTAAAACGTCGGCCCTCGAGCAGGTGCGGTGGTGCACGCCTGGAGCCCCAGCACTCTGGGGGGTCGCAGCTTGAGCCCAGTCTGGGCAGCTTAGCGATTTAGCAAGACCTTGTCTCAAATTTTAAAAAACACAAACCAACACATAGTGGCAGAAAGTTTGCTCCATGGATATCAGGACGGCAGAGCAATGAAATCTGCTAGCACGGTTCACGACAGTTCTCTAACAAGAATGCTGACAGGTATTCGAACGCGCTTCACCCCCACTTCCCGATAAAGGACTCGAGACAGCAGAGGTCAGCCTAGCCAGGTGCAGTGATGCATACCCGTAATCTCAGTACCCGAGAGGCTGAGGCAGGAGGATCGCCACAAGTTAAATACCAGCCTGAGCTACATAGCAAGACCCTGTCTCAAAAAGCCAAAACAGAAGAAAGGAAGGAAGGGAGGGAGGGAGGGAGGGAGGAAGGAAGGAAGGAACCAAGCAAGCAAGCAAACCAGTCAACTTAAAACATCCTCATTACATGCTTCTGCCTAAGTGACGCCTGCTCTACAGCTGTGTTGGGTGTCATGATCCTGGCTCTGGCACCAGGCTTCCGCTTCCTCGGGGCACACTGAGGCACACCCCTTGCGGAATCCAGGGTGTGCTGACCACACACCAGCATGATGCTCTAGCCGCAGCTGGACACAAACAAACCGAGAGCCAGTCTGGGCCGGCCCAGGCACAGAGATCAAGAAGACCCCTGGCGCCCACCCACAGAGGCCAGCAGGGACTGGGGAGCGAGTGGCTGGGGGCAAAGGTCGCAGGCATCAGTCCCTCGAGCCCCGGCCCGGCTGGTGCGGATGGGACAACGGCACTCCCTATGGAACTGGGGTTCCCCTTAGCCCCGCATCAGAAACCAAGGGGCTGGATCTGCACGGAAGCAAAAGAAGCCCGGAGCCAGCAAAACACTTGTTTTCTCCACCACGGCAGCGGAGCAAGCGCGGCCTGAGTCCCCGGGCTCCGTTCAGAACCTCCTTGCTCATTCTCTGGGGTGACCCCGCCACATCCAGTCACAGACCCAGGCACTGGGGATTTCTAGTCCACGCAGAGCAGGGCCAGGGAGGCTGCCAGACAACCACGACGAAAGCAAGGCCACAGTTTCCTTCTCTCTGAGACACCCCCCATCTCTCATCCACCGACCCACAGACGCACATCGCCATCCGATGACGCCAGTGAAACACTCGGACATTCTTGGCCCCTCAAGCCCTTCACAGCCCAGATTCCACTCACTCCCACTCTTAAAAACAACAGTAGTTAGCACCGGGTGTGGTGGCGCACGTCTTTAATCTCAGCCCTCGGGAGGCTGAGGTAGGTGGAGCGTTGTGAGTTCAAGGCCGGCTTGGGCTACAATGTGAGCACAAGGCTGGCCTGAGCTACATAGTGCGACCCTGCCTCAAAAAACTAGGGCTGTGAGTTCGGTTCAGTGGTTTAAGCGCCTGTCTGGCAGGTGCAAGGTTGTAAGTTCGATCCCCAGTGCCATGAAAAAAAAAAAAAACCGGTAGCTAAAAGTAAACTTATTCAAGACAAGAAAAGGCACACGCAGACCGCTGACAATCAGAGAAGGAAGAAGAAACGGGCTGCTAGCTTCCTCAGACGTGGGGGAAGCAGGCACCAGGCTCAAGGCCCTTCCGCGTGTGGGACGGGGTGCAGGCTTCTGGCCTGAGAGTCACCGCAGCCACTGTGCTGGACACTCCCTCAAGGAGAGGGGCATCCGGGCACTGAGACCTGGGCCTGTCGTCCCGGGCCAGAGGCGGGGGCGGGGACGGTGAGAGCTGGCCAGCGCCGGGGGAGGGGCCAACTCCATCCCAAAGGTCAGGAAGACAGCACGGGGCTGCACTGACCGGGGACGCCTGCGGCTGGGCTGCACCCCAACACCCCAAGTTTGCAGGGGCTCCCAGTGAGTGGCCGAGAGGAAAGCAGGGCTGGGACCGTGAGGATGAACAAGGCGCTTCCCAGTGTGGCCTCCACAGCCATCAGCCCCTGCTGCCCAGGCCTCTGGACACACAGCAGGCTGGGATGGCTGGGCGCTGTGGGGCCCGGAGCAGCCTGCACTTCTCAGCGATCTTCAGCAAGGGACCAATCGGTGCGGGGGACTGTGGGGGCATGGAGACCACCGCCCACCTGTCCCTGTGGCCTGGGCTGTGGAGTGCCGGGGCCGGCGGCACTGCTGAAGGACAGTCACCCGGGCACTACACTCACCACAGAGTACGTGCACACGGTCCTTCCCTGGGGTCCAACCGGGAAAAGCACGGCGCCAAATGTCCCCAAAGCAGAGCTCTGAGCCCAGCCGCTGTCCACCTGGACACTGCTTGTCGCTTCAGGAACCTGTAAACAGCACTGGCCAGAAGGACAGAGTGGAGAGCTGGCTCCACATCACACAGGAGGCAAAGTCCACTTCCCCCACGGCAGGCGGTGGGCCAGCCGGGCGGCGAGGGTTGCGGCAGTGCGTCACCCAGATAGGCAGCCTCTGACCCTCCGCCCAAGATGAGACAGGGCCCTGCCGACCCCCAGCGCCCCACACACCGCATCACATCTCAGAGTCTGCCCTGGCTCTGATGGACCACTGACCACAGAGTTGTGCACGGAAATCGTCACATGGGAATTTCCCACCTGGCACATGCGTGTACTCTGGCACATGTGTGCAACGGGCGGTGCTTTCAGATGAGGTCTGTGTGTGCTGGAAAACACCCGGGCCACCGCAGGGCCAAGCTGCACGGGCGAGGGAACAACACAGACCACCACTTCCCGGAGCCGCACGCCGGCTCGCCTGCGTTCTCCCGAGGCTTCGAGGCTCTGGGGGCAGCACGGCCACCATCAGGGCTCTGCACGGGATTTACCACGCCTTTTAGTTATGTGGCTCTGTGTTTGATTTTACGATCGTATGTTACTCCTATAAATAAAACTTAAATATTAAGTGCCTGCACGTTAAACTGAGCAGCTGGAGCCCTGGCTGTCCCCTGGGTTGCCCTTCAGCGTGCAAAAAGGTGCAAGGTTCAGGCACCGTCTGCCGCACTGCACCCCACCGCTCTCACCTCCCACTGCAGAGGCAAGGTCGAGCCTCCCCCCACCTCCGGGACCTCCGGGCTGGGGAGACCCGGGTGCCGCTGAGTGAGCTGGGGCTCGCGCCTCTCCTTTGGGCACAGGTCACCCTCTGCTGCCACCTCTCACGGAGGTACAGGACCAGCAGGGCACAGACGCCTGGCTGCTGTCCAGGTCTGAACTCCTGCGCTCCAGGCAGAGGCTGAAAGCACCTGACCCGGTACCCACATCCCCACGCCGGAGGTGGAAGTCAGTCCCGTCGGTCCCTCTCATCAGCAAAGTGGCTTCCTGTGCTGCCCAGGAAGGACCAACGCGGCACCAGCTGCCCTACCACCCAGAGAGCCCGGGGTCTCCCCAGGAAACCAGCCCTGGCATTCCCGGCGGCCCTGGCGGCCCCGGCGGCCTGGGAGTGGTGATGCAGACAGCAAAGCCCTGGCTCCGCCTCCCACTCCCTGGGCCAGGTGGCCTCACTGCAGCCACCTCACCAGTGTCACTGGCCGCAGGGGACAATGTGCGCCCCAGGCTTCTCAGGAGCCTGGCTCCCGAGGGACAGCGCGCAGGGAGGGGATGAGGCTGTGAACCGCACACGCGGGAAGGGCGGCCTGGATGCCACGGTAGGGCGGGAGGTGCAGCTCAGGGTCAGCACGCCCGCTGGTGCAGGCCGTGGCTCTACTCCTCGCTGGCCGCACGGGAAAACCGCACAGCTGTGCAGGGTGCAGGAGCCTCTCAGATGCCCTCCTCCCCCGCGTGGAGCCCCACAGCCCTGCTGCCCTTCGCCCTGCTCCTTCCCAGTGCTCCACGGCGACACCAGCTAGAGTCCCTGTCCCTGAGAGGAGGGGCCGACCTGCCTGGCATCCCCACCTCTCCAGACTGGCGTCCGCAGAGCTGCTCCCAACCCGGCTGCTGTCCCCCACACCACCAGCTGCGGGCCCCGCTGACCTGCTGGCCACCTCATGGCCTGGCCTAGGTCCCTAGGTCCAGACTGCAGCTGTCAGGTGACCATTATTAGTCAAAAGAAACAGCTTAGCTGTGAACTGGACTTCAGGATACAACGCGTTCCACTTGCAACACAGTAGCGGTAGCTCGGGTAACTGAGAAACATCAGCAGATTTGCCGAATCAGCTAGGAGAGGGCAGCGCGTGCAGCTGAGCGCAAATGCTGGGGGTGGGGGGGCTGCCTAGGGCACCAGGCAGCCGAGAGCCACGCGTGGTCACGCTGACGCCACCGGTCACGGAAGGAGCATCCACAATAAAACGACCCCAGGGCCGGGACTTAGCTCAGGGCACAGCGCCTGCCTGGCAAGTGCAAGGACCCGAGCTCAAATTCCCGTACGGAAAAAAAAAGCCTCCAAAAGGGACACTCAACAGAGTCCTTCCGGTGGGGACACAAAGCAGGCGTCTCGGTGCTCGGGCCACCCAGGCCTGCAATGGCAACCAGCAGCAGCCACAACCGCAAGCCAGACGAGCGAGGGACGGGCAGCTGCGCCGAGCACGGTTCCCAGCGTTCCCTGGTCACAGCCAGGCCCACGAGGGTGGCGACGCAGGCTGGGCCCGCAGACGGCCGGGCAGGGGCTCCCTGGCCCCAGAAGGAAGGCAGACGGCTCCGGCCCTCACAGCAGCAGCCACGGACCGGGCGCTGTCCCAAAGGAGGGGCTGCCGAGTGCCGAGGGACGCCCCGCCTGGGGGGCGCTGAGGGCTCTGTCCTCCAGCCAGCACCTCGGGGCTCTGCAGGACAGGAGGCTCCGGGCCCCCCACGCCGGGCCTGCACAGGGAACCCGGACGCACACGCGAGCCGACACACACCTCACTCACCAAGGCGCGGGGTCAGCAGGGCGGGCACGGCTGTCCTCACAGGTGTCCGACCGGAAGGGCCTGGAAGGAGAGACACCACCATGAGCTGCGTCCACGGGACAGGAAGAACCCGAGGAACCAGCCGGGAGCCAGGCCCTGAACACTGAGAAGGCCGAATGCCGGGAAACCGAGTCACGCCTTCACTTCCCTCCCCAGGGAGGAAGAGCCACTAATTCACACAAATACCGGTCCACAGCCCTGGGACCTTCCCGGGGCCACTGCTTCCACGCCGGGCAAGGTGGCCGAGTGCGTGACACCGCGCCCTGCACTCGTGGGCTTTAAACTGCGAGGAACACACATAAAACTCACCCGACCACGCCCGGAGCACAGCGGGGACACCGCGCGGCCACACCCCGGGAAGCTGGCGCCCACGCCCTCCGGAAGTCCCATCTCCCAGACGGAAATCCGGCCCTCCCCTCCCTGCCTCTGGCCTTTCTGTGCCCGCATTGCTGTCCTGTGTGGCGGCAGCGTCACGATTCTTCATCCTGCTTCCAAAGCCAAGTAACACTGCACGGAGCGCGCCCTCCCCGCACTCATGTGCAGAAGCCCTGAGCCCCAGCGTGGCTGCCCCTGCAGGCGGGGCTCTGGGGGCCAGCAGGGGCAGGGGCCTTGTCAGGAGCCCCCGCGGCCAGCAGTGACAATGGCGAGATGCGAAGCCCGGGGCTTCCCTAGGCGACAGCACGAGCGAGGCAGGCCCCGTGCTCCCCTCCGCGAGCCTCCCAGCGCCGGGCCCGGTGCAGGTCCACGGCGGCTCCAGCCACGTGTAATGCGGTGTGAGGCGGGGTTCTCTTCCCAAACTGGCGTCCAAAGTCGCCCTGAGGATCTGGAGCCACCTCTGCTCCTCGCACACACACGCCCTTGCCCTGCTGCCTCCACCACGGGCGCCCGGCGCTCTCCTTGGGCTCCCGCTCAGGGCTTGCCAGCTCCGTGGAGCTGAGGTTTCGCCACATCTGGAAAACGTCAGCCGCGGCCACTGCGTCTGCCAGCCTCCCTCACAAGTGCCCTCCAGATAGCGGCCCGGGTGTGGCCGAGGTCCCTGCCCTTTCCCGTCTCCCTCCTCCCAGAGTCATTTCAAGGGCAGGGTGGTTTGATTTACAGCTAGAGTGCCCTGAAGGCCAGCTGTAGGGCCTCCCTGGTGCCTCTGGGGAGGGCTGGGCAGCAGGGCCCTGACCCCAAGGCTGCTGACCACTGACGTAACCCTAAATGCGCGGAGTCATCGGGAGGAGAGGGGGCAGGGGTGGGCCTGGCGGAGAGCGGGCCACAGGGCACGAACCTGAGCACCCTGTCCTGTCCCCGCCCCTTCCCCAAGGCTTGCTTCCCACACCCTCCCTCTGCAGGGATGCCACCTCCGCTGCCAACCACGGACCAAGGCCTCAGAACCGCGAGCCAGAGCAAAACTCTCCCCGTCCCAGCCGCTGTTCTCAGGGTCCCGTCACCGCGGAGGGGCTGACTAACGCCGCCGTCTTCTGTGAGGGCTGCCTGTGGGCCCCGTCTGGAGTGCTCCCCATCTCTAGGCTGGTTTAGGTCTTTCTCTGTACCTGCTGTTTCTCTCCATTTTGCTCACATTTTCCCTGCTGCTGAACACAGAAGGCTATGCACACACATGACCCACTGAACACTCTTGTTTGCTAATTTTTTTCTTTTGTTTTGAGACAGGGTCTTGCTCTGTAGTCTAGGCTGGTCTCAAATTCACAGAGATCTTCCTGCCTCAGCGTTCCAAGTCCTTGGATGACAGCTAGGGGTGGGGAGCGGAAACTGCATTGTGGAGACGAGCTTTCCCTGAGCTGAAGCAGGCTTCTGGCTGGGCCACGGGGGTCCCGAGAGTTGCGCCAGCCTAGGAGCCCACCAGGACCCCGGACCCGCTGGGAACAACAGAAGCCTCTGCCCCTTCTTTCTGCTGTCAGTGCAAGCGCATCTCTGTGCCCAGAGGCAGCACAAGGCCGACCGCCAGCTGGGTGAACCCGGAACGCAGACCCGAGTCAGCGAGGCTGCCAGGGCCTCCCCCGGTCAGGAGCAGCCTGCGCGGACCCGCGGGGTCCGGGGGAGGACAGCAGTGCGGCTGCCCACGGGGCCAGCCAAGGGGACAGCAGGCAGCCGGCCGTCCCACCGTCCCCTCCCCTCCCGCGGGCCCCACGGGGCTCGGGCATCACTGACAGCACAGGTGTGCGGGAGGCTACACGCTCTGAACCCCGTCCTGGGAGCTCCGTGACCTCCCGTCCTGTGTCTTCAACCATCCTGACGGTGTCCCGTGAACCAAAGAGTTTCAAACCTCGACTGGAAAAGCAGCCCTTGACTGCCCTTGTCCCGGAGGGGACCCAGACAGGGCCGGTTGCACGCCTGCAAAGGACTCGGCCACCAGCCTGGAACCCTGCCGCCAGCAGCTCCCACTCTGCAAGCGCGGGGACACGAGAAGCACGCAGATCTGCAGAGCCTGCCGTACCCAAGAGGTCAGGAGGCCGGGTGCTGGAGAGACCCTGCCACCAGCAGATCTCCGCGAGCTCCAGAGAGAGAGTGGGGTGGGCAGGGGGTCTCCAAGTCTGATCACGTAAACCGAAAAGAACAAAAAGGCATTGCCAAAATCCAGCCATCAAACATTAAGTCAAAATTTAATATATGAATTGAACAGTAACAAAAATATTTCATATCACAACTTACAGCTTCAGCCAAATCTGCTCTTAAAGGGAATGACTCAGAGCACATTAGAGATTTTTAAAAGGCTGCAACAGATGACATAAAATACATCTCAAAAAGTTAGAAAAGCACCAGGTATAAGGACACACGCCTGTAAGCCGGCACTCAGGAGGCTGAGACGGGGGACTGCCATGAGCTCAAGGTCGGCCTGGGGTATGGAGTAAGATCCTGCCTCAAAGAAAAAGGAAAGCAAAAAATAAATTTAACATAAGGGAAGAAATAACTTTCAAAGCAGAAATTAATGAAATACAAAATATAGAAAAAGCCCCAGAGTTGGTTCTGAGAAAGGATCAATAAAACCTACAGCATTTTGTCACGAGAGACCAAGAGAGAGGGGCAGAGGCACGAAGCGTGTCAGGGCCAGGCAGCCGCCCCCGGGCTGCTGGCACAAAGAGGGCGTCACGACCGTTTTAGAGTAAAAACCTGAAAGCGGGGTAAAGGGAAACTCCTGCGGGAAACAGCAGATGAGAGCAAACTCCACGAGAAGCCACAAAGCCTGAGCAGGAGCCCAGCGCCACTGCCAAACAGGGCACCCGCACTGCGCTCAGGGCGGCTTCCACGGGGATCCCTCGGGACGGCAGAGGCGAGGTGCTTCCGGGCGCTCCGGAGCCCACTCACGGAAACCAAGAGAAGCGAAGAGGAAAGAAACGCCGGCCCCACGTCCGCCAGCACAGAGTGAAGAAAGCGCGGCCCGGGGCGGTCACCCGGGCCCCTGCTCAGGAGCACCCCGCAGCCGAGCGTCCTGCTGCCCGACGGCTTGGAAACTCATCGAGTTTGGTGGCCGATGCATTTGGACAAAGCTCTGCCCCCAACCCATTCATTGTTGATGGGGGCTCAACACCCGAGCTGGAACCCGGGCGTGCGGCTGTCCGGGGAGCCACCGCGCACGGCAGACCAAAGGTGCGGGGTGCCCGGGAGCCACCGCACCGTCACACAGACTGGGACAGGAGACCCAGGGAACTCCTGGGCCCGATAGCGGACATCCAAATGGTGCCGCCCGCCACTCCGTCACCACGACAAACGCTGAAGGAGCCTTGGCTATCGGGTCCAGAGCTCTCGGGAGGGTTGGGGGCCCCGAGGCCCTTGGCCTGCGGAACCAGCAGCATGGCGTGGGGGGGCAAGGCTGCCCAAGATGTTGCCAGGATGCAAAGGCACAAAGGAAGAGCCCTGCTGCACGGTCCCCTGGGAGGACGCCCGTCACCTGACTCCTCCCCCTTGGCCCCTGCTACGCCCCCCCAGCAGCGCCAGCCAGCACGGAGCCCTGAGCGCACAGCTCTGGGACACTGGAGACCCGAACCCTCGGACGAACGTCACTCAGCAGTGACTCAGGAAAGCTGGCTGTGGCCAGGTCCCTCACAGCCCCGAGCTCTGGGGACACCTGCCAGCACAGGAGGGCGGACAGAAGGAACCAACACCTGGGATTGGGAAGGAAGACACTGTTTGACTCACAGATGGCACGGGCGCACCCACAGAACACCGAGAGTTAAAAGGATAAGTAAGTGACCCCAAGTAAGCTACAGAGAGGGTCTGAGATAATGAGAAAGTTTAGGGCGGGGGCCGCAGCTCAGGGGAGAGCTTCCCACACACACGCACATGGCCCCACACCTGTCCCCAGCACCGCAAAACAAAGCTCAGCCAGGCAGCCGCACAAAGACAAAGAGCGACGGGTACCCCGCGTCCCACCCCTCAGGAGCAGAGCGGATGAGGCAAGCACAGGCCCAGCCAGACCACGGAAAGGCGCGGTGGAGACACAGCTCTGGCACGCGCACTGTCACTGGAGCGGGGACACACGCAGCAGCCCGTGCCCGAGGAAACACCACGTGTAGGTGAGCTGGAGGCGCACAACGCGGAGACTTTCTCCAGCTTTCTCAGCGAACACTGACAGAGGAGCTGAGATAATGGCACCACGAGAGTCTGGGCACGGACATGCAGATTAACACGCACGCGTGTCTGCACCTGCGTGTGTTTACCGGTCTGTGTGTGCCTCTGTGTGTGCGTGTGTGCCTGGGGCCTGCGTGTCTGCACACATCTGCTCACACCTAGCACCCACAGCGAGGGAGACCGCCGAGACCTCGGCCACGCAGGCCGCGAGGAGAAGGCGCTGAGGAGACGGCAGCGGGACGGCGGCAGCAGGCGTGGCCTCGGCCAGGGAGCCGGGCTGCAGTCTTCAGGGACACGGAGCCGTGACCGTGAGCTCCGACGAGCAAGGCAAGGGGCCCGCAGGCAGAGCTGAGAAACTGCCCCACAAGGTGCAAGTATGTGCACCAGGGCTGTGTGCCCTCCACTCCCTCGGGACAGGCAGATGCCATCCCCGCGCAGTGCAGGCCGCTGGCCAGCCGTGCCCACGCCAGGCTTGCTGGGGGAGCAGGAAGTGCCAGGACCAGGCAGTGCAGGGAGCCGGCCCGAGGTCCCTTGGGTGAGGGAAGTCGCCACTGCACTAAGCAGGAACAGGGCCCGGAGACGCCCCGGCTATCATCTCCAGCCAAGGATGAGCACTCCGAAATTCAAAACCATGCCTGGAACTCAGCAAACTTAGCAAAACCAGTTTATTTCCCAGTGCCACCATGGTAGGGAGTAGCAGGGCATGGGGCAGCACAGGATGGTGGGAGCTGCCTCTTCATCTCACCTCTGGCCCTGGGGCCGGACCTCTTGTTCCCCTCCCCCAAGGGGGCCCCAACCCTGGCCTCACTGCCCTGGGGTCCCCAAAGCCATCAGCCCACAAGGTATCCCCAGTCACAGTCACGGTGTCTCCAGAGCTGGAGGCATCCCCTGGTCAAAGCCGGCATCCCACCAGGAGGGGACAAGGGACAGCAGCCACTAGTGTCACAGCCCCACGACCTAGAGCATCCAATGTCTGTCCTTTACTTTTCTGTGAGCCAGGAAATTCACAAAGGGCGAGGAAGTTGGCTGTGGTGCAGCCCCACAGCAGCCTGGCACTCAGTCTGATCCGGGCACCAGGAGCCTGGCACCACATGAGCAGCCCAAGGGACACGGGAGAGGCTGTGGTGCCAGGTCCACCCCGTGGCCAGCCAGGACAGAGGCAACCGGCAGAGCTGGGCACTGCCTCCCGCCTGGCATCCCAGGGTACAAAGCCAGCACCGACACAGATCATGGCACTGATGGCCCGGAGGGATGTGGAGCCCTGGCTGCCGGGAGCCATGTGGCACTGGATGAGGGGCGCTGCACAGTGGGGCACCCTGCAGGTCCCCAGACCTGGTTCACCTCGGACAGCAACACAGGTCTGGCTTCAGAGCCAGTCTCCAGCAGCCCAGCGCACGACACTCACCCTGGGGAGGAAGAGCTGGCCCCCCCCCCACAGCTGGAGCCGGCGGTGTAGACGAGTCCCGGGAGATGAGCCCAGGAGTTCCCAGCCGCAAACGCACAGCACGCAGACGACCCACGAGCTCCTCTCCACCCCGAGCCAGAGACGTCACACAATCAGCAACGACAACGAAATGTGTGGCACCTAAACTGCTCCCGTCGAGAGCCCCGCCACAGCCAAGGGGACCCAGACTCGGGACCCCCACAGTCACAAGGACCCCCATGCAGAATTGGCTCAGCCTCTGCCAGTCCTGGGGGTGGGAGGACGTACAAGCCACAGCTGCGGTTTTAAGTTTCTGGCGTCCCCTGGGGCAGAAGAGGCTGGGCGGGCTGGGGATGTGGTTCACGCCGGCCCAGCACGTGCAAGGCCCTGCCTTCACGACACCACGAAAGGAAAAGAGGTAGCGGGGAGTGGCACCACGAAAGGAAAAGAGGTAGCGGGGAGTGGGCCTGTGGCCCCGCGGCAGAGCCCCGCTTAGCGGCCAGGTTTGCACCCCAGCAGCCCCTCTAAAGGAAACAGGTGGAAATAATTTAATAACATTTTATTCAACCATGATACCCGGCCTTTTAACACGATCAGCATAACGCAACCCCTCTTCTGTCGGAGGCGCCCCAAAGGCCACGTGCTGCCCGGGCCTGTCCTCAGCAGCCCCCCAGGGTCCGCACCCTCTTGGCAGGAGCAGCCTGGCCCAACACACGCGGAGAACTTCTGACATCTGCAGCTTCAAAACCCCTCTGGCTCTCGACACCTCTCCGTCTCTGTGGCTGTTCACGGCTGCACTGGGTCTTCCTGTCACCGCTGTCCTTCAGCACCGAGCGCTGAACTCACGGCCTTCACACCGCGCTGCGTCCCTGGCTGTGTTTTCAAACAAGGTCTCGTGAAGTCAGTAAGTTGCCAGGCTGGGCTCAAACTTGCAAACCTCCTGCCTCAGCCTCCCAGAGAGTGCCAGGACTACAGGATGAGCCAGCATGGCCAACAGAGTATTTTTTAACTGAAAAAGAAAACTGGCCCATTCCTGAAAATACAATATAATCACAAGTTACAGAATAAAAATTACAACAGAGTTACTGAATTGTTCCAGTATACTTTCTTTCATAAAATTGGGAAGCAGACACTGACCCTTCTGGAAACAGACAGGATGTGGCTGGGGGCGGCCCAGCGATCCCCAGCACCGCAAAGCAAATGAAACAAAACAAAAAAGATGACCGAGTAAAACCAACCTGTGATTCCCATTTGCTTTTCAATTTTCCTTTCTTCCTAAAGGGCTTTGGTGTTTGTATCCTGCCACGGTCTCTCCCGTCCCCTCGCACGAAGGACGGGCTCCACCCAGCCCCGGACGGCAGCAGGGTCAGCACACTGCCCTGGGTCCAGGCTCGCCTCAGCAACGCGTCCCATCCCTCGCTCCCTGGTCCCGTCCCTCGCTCCCCCGGCCACAGACACTGCCAGGCACCAGGAGGCAGCAGGCCCCGCCCCAGCTCCAGCCCTTTTCTGATTTCTGCCCTGTCGTTAATTCAACTGCAGTCTGAAGTTTTTGGAGCCCCGGGCACAGCCAGGACCAGAGCCCATGTGACGCTGAGGGGGCGTCAGGCCCTGCCAGGCCCCCTTCCATGTTCTGCAGGGCCTTGGGGACAGGCCCCCACCCCAGCCTGGGAGAAGCCTCCCCTGTACGGGTGCAGCCACGCGGGGGTGCACCTCTCGGATGGGAGCCCTGGGTGACGGCACCAAGCTGGCCCCGAGCTTGGCACGGTACGGATGTGACACAGGCACCAGGCCTGTGGAGGAGGGTGAGGTGACGTCACCTGCTGAGCCGTGGGGTGGGGAGGGCACAGGGCAAGTCACACTGCCCCGACCCTCCCAGGAGCAGGGGACGGAGGTGAGGCAACTGAGGATTGTGGAAATACAGCACACAGGAGGCAGAGTCAGGGAGGTTCCGGGAGCCAGGGGACAGAGGAAGGATTCCCAATGGCCCAGGCTCGGATGCAGTGAAGGAGAAGATAGAGGACTAGATTTGTGGGCCCCAAAAGAACCCATGGCAGAGGTCCCCAGGTAGATGTCACCCCAAACTGCACACACAACCTTGCCTTTCTGGTCAACTTCTACCTTGGAGACACAGCACTCCATAAAACCACACCAACTACCGCCAGGCACGGTGTGCGGGGCGAGGCCGGGAGCAGTGGCTCCTCGGTCACCACACGGGACCTGGAAGAAGCCACCAGCACAGTGGTCCCGTCACCCGCTCTCTGGTTGTACAGGCAGCGGAGAAGCCGATGTCAAGTTCAGCTGAGAAGAGCGCAACCGCGCCAGCCCAGCTGCCGGGTCAGGCTGGGGAGCAGCTGCCCGGGCCACTGCCCGGAGACCGCGCTGCCCCTCCCGAGGCCACTGCACAGCACAGCTGTCCTAGTCCACAGGCCCACGCCCGAGCCCGTGCCAGTCCTCGAGCTGTCACCCACGCTTTACCGAGGCGGGTTCGCCCCACGAGCCACACCGTCTCCACCCAGAGCTCTGTGCAGGCCTCACACGAGGCCACAGACGTACTCACTGGACCAGAGCCCAGACCCAAATTACACAGCCGGGAACCAAGCTGGAGTTGGAAGGGTGGGCAGGGGGACCCTGCCCTCCACAAAGGCAACTTCCAGCATGGGGGAGAGGTTCAAAGGGAGACGGCATGCCTAGCACTCCAGGTCCTCGGTTCAAGTCCTAGAGCCAGAGAGTAAAATAAAATGGAAAATCTAAATTTGGTATTATATGCCTATAATCCCAGCATTCAGGAGGCTGAGGCAGAAGCGCCTCCAGTTCAAGGCCAGCCTGGGCTATACAGGGAGGCTGTGTCTCAAAAGAAAACCAAATAAAAAATAAATACATAAATAGATTTGCTGTCATATTTGGTATTTTAATATTAGATGCAGTACATAAAACAACTATGTTTAGAGAGAAGAGAGAAAATGGAAATAGAAAAGGGAAAAGCATATCCACCAGGAGGAGAGGGAGAGGGAGAGTTGGGAAGAGCCAAAGAGAACGGCCTGGAATGACAGACAATCGCGGAGCTGAGAGCGTCTCACAGAGCAGGGCAAGCAGCGGTCACCGGAGCTCAGAGCCGCTCAGGACGCAGGCGGGCCGGGAGGACGCTGGGGAGCGACACGCGGGCTCTCCAGGGGCACGAGGAGGTCCAAGCGGGACAAAGGCCAGGACGCCGGGCACAGAGGCCGCAGCAGCACCCGCGCCACACGCGTCCCCAGGGCCTCTGTCCCTGCCTGGGAGGCCCAGGTCTGAGTCCCCGCACGGACGCCCGGACCCTAGGGCCCTGCAAAAGGGAGCAGGAGCACCCACCCGGGCCACGGCCACAGCCACGAAGGGGTAACAGCAGAAACCCAGGTGCTGGGCGGGCAGGGCCAGACCTCGTCCAGCGCTTCCCAGGACAGCCTGGAGCTCGGGATCCCCCACAGGCAGGCGGCGAGGAGGGCACGGGGCAGGCTGAGCAGTGCGGAAACCCGCAGCCGCGCGGAGGGCAGCCAGGGCACGGCGAGAGGGAAGGAACAGCACCCCTGCTGCTGGGACACGCCCTGGTCCCCACCCCGATGTCCGCCCCAGGGCGGCTGGCCTGGCCACTCTTCTGACGCGAAGTGCGCCGCAGGAACGACGGACATCGCCCACAGGAGCACGAGACGGTGGCTCTGCGTCCTGCGCATGCGCGCTCCCCCCCCCCGCCAGGGACCCCCCCCCGCGCTGAACCCTGCCCCAGGGCTCAGGAGACCCCGGGCACACAGCCGGCCTCCCTCCTGCTCTCGTCCCGCGCAGTTTTGCGTGGTGCGCTGGGTTTCTAAGCACGTGGACACCGGGCCCTTCGCCCGTCCTCCACATCTGCAGTCTTCTCCCTGCTTCTTCCACGCCTGCGTGAAGTAAACCGCGCACAGGAGCAGCCGCCCCCGGGCCCCGCGCGGCCAGCGCCCCGGTGCCGGGCCTGGCTCTCGCAGCGCGGCTGCAGCTGCTTCCTTGTCCTCTCCCACTGGGGGACACAGCGGTCCCCTGCCCGCAGCACCGCCAGCTCACCGGAGCTGCCTGGGAGGGTGGCGGGCCTTGCCCTTAAAGAGAAAAAATAATAAAAATTTCAAAACGCAACAGTTAGGGAGTAACAATGGTATATACAGTGCACATGGTTATCTTCAAATCCGTTATTCAGAGTACAAGATATCTGCGTTTAATCCTCGGAACAATACTAGCACAAACCTTTCTCCTCAATGAGATCAGAAGAATCAGTAGTGTAACTATCTTAACTATCTTTTATGTATATAGTTTCTTTCAGCTTCTCACCCCAGTGAGAGGATACAATGTGTACACCTGTGTCTGCTTTATTTCACTAAGGACTGCGGTCTCAAATTGCATCCATTTGCCTATGAAAGTCTCAAGTTTATCCTTCCTTACAGCTGAGTAGTACTCCATTGTTTAAAAACACATCTTTTTTATCCATTCCTCAATCGATGGGCATTTAGGTTGTTTCCAAGATCTGGCTATTACAAACTGTGCTGCTATAAACATGGGTGCACATATATCACTGTGGCTTGTTTTTAATTCTTTGGGAAGATACCCAGAAGGGAAATAGCTGGGTTGAATGGGACCTCTAGGCCTAGTTTTTTGAGGAATCTCCACACTGACTTCCACAGTGGCTGCAGCAGCCTGCATTCCCACCAACAGTGGAGAAGGGTTCCTTTATGCCCACAGCCCCTGCAGCACTTGTTATTGCTTGATTTATTGATAATAGCTATTCTTTCTGGGCTGAGGTGGAATCGTTTGCATCTCTCGAAAATGACTGGTGATGTTGACCTTTTTTTTTTTTCATATCTATTTGCTGTCTGTATCCCTCTGAGAAGCGTGTATTCGTCTCCAACGCCCATTTTCGGGCTGGGTCTTTAATCTGGGAGCTGCCCTGTGGTCCAGCACCCTTCACCTCCTCGCCTTCGCTTCAGTTTCTCTGCATTTTCGCCATTGCTGCCTGGGTTTGGAGGAGCCACAGGGACTCGGGCTAAGCGGCCACTGTCGGTGCTGACCCCAGGGCCAGACGGGGCCGCCTGCCGCGCCTCCTCCAGACCTGCTGACGAGCTTAAAGACTAATTCAAACACACGACTCACAAAAGCAACAAAAATAATCAGGGAACCTAGGGCTAATCAGAAGCCTGGAGTGTGAGATGCCAGGGGGTGCAGGCCCCCCGGGGCACAGGCTCAGGAAGCAGACCTAACCCTGTGGACGCTGGCAAGCAGCTCGGAGACCTGGAAGGTCAGGGGGCTTCCTGCCGGGCAGTGCTCAGGGGCCGGGTAGATTCTACAGTCAATCAAAAACACTGAGGGTAAAATTAAGTAAAAAGACAAGACCAGGCTGGGAGGAGGCACACAACGCGGCTGCGACAACCAGAGGCGGGGACTCTGAGGATGCCACAAAGCACAGGACAGCGGGGACAGTGGCACACACCTGTCACCCCGGCATTCCAGAGGCTGAGGCAGGAGGACTGCAGCAATTTCCAGGCCAGACTGGCTACACTGAGTTCAAGACCAGCCTGGACTACACAGAAAGATCCTGTTTCAAAAAAACAAAAACAAAACCCAGAGACAGAAAGCACAGGACAGAGAGCCACACGAAGGATGTGCGGAGCACAGCCCAGCAGACAAGCGGGCCGAGTGGCCCAGAAACGATGTCAGGACCCACTGGGTAACACTGAGCTGCTTGCCCTGTGAGAATGCCCGGGGCCCCTGCGTGGTGGGCACCACGGTAGGCGGAGCCTGTGCACTGCCCACCCCAGGCGGAAGCCGGCCGGAGGGAGCTGCCGTGCCCAGAGACCGGGCCTGCTGGGAAGAGGAGCAAGGCCGGGAGCCCAGGCCCCACCCTGCAGCGCACTCTGAAGATGCCCTTCTCCTAGACTCGATCTTTTTCTTTTTTTTTTTTTTTTTTTTTTTGCGGCACCGGGGATTGAACTCATAACCTCGCACCTGCCAGGGCAGCCACTTAAGTCACTGAACCAAACTCCCAGCCCTAGTTTTTTGAGGCAGGGTCGCACTATGTAGCTCAGGCCGGCCTTGTGCTCACGTTGTAGCCCAGGCGGGCCTCGAACTCACAACGCTCCATCTACCTCAGCCTCCCGAGTGCTGGGATTAAAGGTGTGCGCCACCACACCTGGCTTCGATCTTTTTCACTTGGGTGGAGGGACTGAATCCAGGGCTTTCATCCCAAGTTACATTTCCGGCTCTAACTTTTTTTTTTTTTTTAGGGTTTTTTTTGTTTTTTTTTTTTTTTTTTTTTTT
>RJWM01020834.1:0-36215 GCA_004363535.1 Dasyprocta punctata
CCATCTCTTTCTCGTCCTGGAGTCCACACCAGTCACGCAGGCCCCCCGGAAGGCAGACTAGTTGTCTTCTGGTTTGAGCCGCTCTGACCCAGCAAGGTGGGTTCTCAAGAGGCCCATCTCTTTCTCTTCCTGGAGTCCATGCCAGTCACGTAGGCCCTGGAAGGCAGACTAGTTGTCTTCTGGTTGGAGCCACTCTGACCCAGCCTTTTCCTTATTTTTCTGTCATGCACAAAATAGGGCCTCAGCCAATACCTAAATGAGATTTTTATTTTAAGAAACCTGTTTACTTTGACTCCCTTGACTATCTGGCAGTTTATTCTCAGCTCTCCTTTTTGACCTGAGGCTTCCTTAATAAAAGAAAAGAGGAACAGCTCCAGGAACTTCTGAAGAGTTATAAAGAATGTTTCCTTTCTCTACATTTTTCAAGTTTTCTATAGCCACAATAAATTTATGTTACTTTTTCAGTTTAAAAACACAAAGAAGAAAAATTCCTTGGGTAAATCCTGTCTCCCTCCCTTGCCATCCTGCTGCCTCCCATTGCTGACCCATTTTCAATCTGCAGCACCTTGCCTGTGAACCTTCGCTTCTCTGTCTGATTTGATCTGGCCTAAGATGAAGAAACCTGCTCAGTCTCTGTCTTGATGTGAGGCAGTACTCATGTGATGGCCTTGCAGCAACAAAGTGAGCTTCAAAACTTCATGCGTGTGCCTCGGGAAATTTAAATCTGAGATGTGGTCTGCCAGCGTACCACTCTTATCAGTCTTATCTCAGCAGTTCTGGGAGCACAATAAGTCTTTAAGTATCATGCGTCAATTGACTGACTGATCCAGGGACTCAGTAATGTGTCCTCAGAAATAGCGGGGAGAAAGCAAATGGAGGAGCGAGAGAGAAATATAATCCTGCTCCGTTTCTACAGTGACAAATTCATCCTAATTTTTGCTTTGAGGAACTGGCAGTGATTTGCACGAAGCATCAAGGCCCTTGAAGATGTGTGAGCAGCATCTCTTCAATTGCACAGCAGAAGCTTTCCACAGGAGCCTTTCCAAATTACTCTCTTAGCATGATTGTTTTGTGTGTGAACATATCCTTAACTCTGGAAGCTGAGAAGGAATTTGAGAGAGACAAGTGTTTGCACAACAAAATCTCTTCCTTATGAGAATCTGAATTCCTTTGAGCTTCTGGGTATTTCATAAACATCCTAGAGAACTGGCAAAAGTACTCTGGCTTAGAGGTTTGCATCTCCATTTTTTGAAGTGCAAATAAGACCCTGTCTTTTTGGTCATTACTTTATGTCTCTTGCATGATGTGTGAAGTTCCACACTGGAATCATTCACTCTAATTGAGACAGGCAGATGAGACTGAACTACTGTTTAACTTTTGCAGTACTAGTAAGTTTTACTTCCTTTAAATAAAATATATCTCTCGATTTGCATTTTTCTCTTGCAATTTTCTGCCTTTGGATCCTGTGCTCCCAAACTTCTGCTACAGGGATTCCAGGCAAGGATAAAAGCATGACAGGTAGAGCTGAGCCCACAGAGGGCATGAATGGAGGCCGGTAGGACTCAGCTGGACTGTAACAGGAGCCACCTGAGCAGAGAAGCAGTGACTGCCAGAGTTGTTCCCAAAGGACTGTAAAATATAAGAAGTTCAGACCTCCCTCCACAGAAAAGGGAGACCCAAATGCACTTGAGTCATAGAGTTGTCTTATTTTACATTTTCCGAAAACAGACAGCGAGGGGTGAACTCCAGTTTGAGGAGTTCATTGTGGGAGGCAATTCCAGGAGTCAGTGGGAAGATGGAGAGAAAGTGATACAGAGTCAAAGAACAAGCCAACAAAGCAAAGTTCTGGGGTTAAACAAATCCCAGATGGACACCATCAGAGCAGGTCTTAGACATATGTGGTTCATAAACAAGGCTTGATGTTTCTGTTTTATTTGGCTCCATAATTTGTAGATGAAACCTCGGGAAAAGAGATGTTACAGATTTCCAGGCAGTTCAGAGAAAAGAGATAAGTGAAGATTTAAGTACAGGTGTTGAGAATAGAATAACGGGAGAGAAAGGCCTGGTGGTCCAGGAAAAGATCAGATAAGCAAAATAAGGCAGGATCTCACTCTTGTGGTTTCTGCAGTAGCTGCCAAATCTCCAGAGAGCACATTCTCAGAATTAAGCTGTAAAGTAAAGGTCTAATTGAAAACACAGACAAGTCCCTAATCCAGAAAAGAAAGCTCTGTGCCAACACGGATGGTCAGCCCTATGTTCATGCTCTGTATTAAGTTTAAGTGTTTCTAATTCCTTCTGAGGAAAGCCAGTGTTTGTCCTGGAAGTTGGTTTCAATATGGTACCAAATAAGTAGCAATAGAAGGGCTGGAAGGAATTGTGGAGCCCAGAACATCGTTACAGACAGGGAGTCTTTTTGCAGGGATCATACAGGGCCTCGGGTATGAGTGCCCGACCCTCTGACCACCAGATGACTACACTAAGTGGGGAAATTTAATCAAATCACTTAGTTCTGTCTGATTTTTCCTTTGCAAGAATACTTAATGAAAGAGAGAAGAAAATAACAGGGATGAGACATTTACATTTTCACTGTGATTTTCCATCAAATACTTAAGAAAATGGAACACTTCCTATCATTAGGTTTTGTTTGTTTTACCCCCAAGCCATAAAGTAATAGAGAATATAAAACTTCCTACTAACTTCCGTATCAGCAACAAATATCAGAAGATGTACAGTGAAAATGGGAGGGTTGTTTCAATTCCAGGGCCAGTTGCTACTGACCCACAGGACACTGTGAGTCAGGAGGTTCAGGACCAGTATTGGCACAAATGTCTGCACATGCAGCAATGGCAAGTGCAAAGAGAAAGGGAGAGAGCAAGAGTGAAAGCAGGAGTGAGAGCGAGAGAGAGAGAGAGAGAGAGAGAGAGAGAGAGAGAGAGAGAGAGGGAATGAAAACACGCTCAAGTTAGGAAATCAAAACCCTTACCAAGATCTGGGACTTTTCCCTCTTTCTTCCTGTAATAAGCCAAAGCAATTTGTAATAATGAAGAAAATCCTTTGGTCACAGAGGTCTATTAGAAGTAAGAACAACATGCTCACATCATATCTGCCCTCTAGGATCAGAGATGCAATCAGAAATAAACCAAGCATGAATCAAAGTGCTGTCCATACCAGAACACCTTGGAGGTCCACAGTATGGGCTATAACATATAATAACAAATGAGTATGCCGAAATTAGAACCAATTATAATCTATATTGATTGTCAAGGAGAGATGCTTAGTCTACATATTGTCAATTAAGAAAATACTAGGTAAAAATTAATAATATCATGGGTGTTGTTTTAGTTTAAACTGTATAATGCATACTTCTAGAAGTCTGGAAGTAAAACAATGGTGTCAGTGATATCTATCTCTACATGACAAGAGTAGTGATTTTTTTAAATCTATAATTTATATTTTAAACAGTGAAAATGTGGTTCTTATGTAACTGAAATAAAAAAAAACTTGATCAATAAAGACATTTTAAAAGATCTTCTCTTAGTTATTTTTCACTCGTTGCTGAGACAAAAACACCTGACATCCAAAATTAAGGAAGGAAAGGTTTATTTAGCTTACAGTTTTTGGAGGTTTTGGTCCATAATCAGCTGGTTCCAAGGCAGGGTGGCATGGCACTGAGGCAACACTTCAAGGCAGCAGCCAAGCAAAAGGAAGCCAGAGTAAAAGGGGGCAAGAGCAAGCCTCTTCTCCTCCCTTATATTGTACACAGGACAACCCCCCCCCCCGCCAGGGAGGGTATAGCATTCACAAATCTCCTTGCCCTGCTTTGCACAAGATGAGGATGTTTACAAAGCAAGAACCCTGGCTCCCTGCTGAGTCTCTCAGTCAAACTTCTGACCTCAAATTGACACAATGAACAGGTAACTGCTTGTTACCAGGATGTAGAGCTGCTGAGTTACTTAATTAAGCTTCTAGACTTCTCAAGTTGACACAATGTATAAACCATAGCAGATCTCATTCTTCCTCCCAAAGGGCTGTGATTATTATCTGAAATCAAGGACATCCAGAAAAGCTATAATTCCTGGGCAGGAAAGAGTTAAAATAAAAATTATTCCAAAGTGAAAAAGTCCACTGCAATGACATGCTCTGTTTCATAATTATAATGAGTTATGGAGGGAAATTTGGAAAATCACATTTAATTTGTTCCAAAGGTTATTGTCTATTTTAGCCTTTACCTCTGAATGATATTAGCCCAGAGATGTAATCTGTGTGTAAATCTTTTGTCTTCCAACTGGAATTCTTATAGGGAAAATATATTGCATTATTGTTCTACCTATTATATGACAAATTATTTTTACAGTGTCTATAAGCTACAAATAAAGAGGAATTTCCATAATATTGGCATGATAAAATTAAAGCTATTAATAAGAAGACAGTTCATCATAATCAGGCTTAAATATATTAAAAGGAGCAACAGTATATTAAATATTGATGGAATTGTATTGCAGGGCCATTGAATTTCTCTAAGGAGTTTTTGTTAGCGAGTAGTTAGTACTAAAATATGCTGACTGTTCTAAGCACCATGGACAGTGAAGAAAATAGAGGGGTGCGTGTCAGAAAGCAGATGGATCCTCTCATTACGTTTCAATTACAGGCAGCCATTGGACACCAAAATCTGCAAGTTCATCCATCCATCCATTCCACAGCCATGTTTCTTATAATAAGCAATACATTATTTCATTAGAGGAGCATTTTTATAGCAACCAAATAAATTAAAACACAACTGTACATGACATGCACACAAATGTAAGCCAAGGAAGAATACAGGTTGACTGGATTCTGTGTCTCTGAGACTTTAGCTCAGAGTGTGGGTGGAGCTGCAGGCACCAGACGTGGGCACAGCAAAGGACAAGAGCCTTTCAACGGGAGCTATTCCTGGTGGGAAGGTTTCTTTCTTAGGATGAAACCAGATCTAGAAGTCTATGTTTCCCAGCAATAAATGCATAAGGAAAACCACCACCCATATTGCAGATGTACAGTGAAGTTTATTATATCCCATGTTAGAGTATGCAACTCACAATGCCATGCAGTTCAAGAGAGCCAAGCCAATCTGCAGTGCTGTAATTAACATTTGTAGTTGAAAGTTGTATTTTTATTGACATAATTATACATTCACATGTTGTCACTGTACAACAATACAGAGAGATCCTTGTATGCTTTGTCTCATTTTCCCCAGTGGCGACATTGCACAAATCCATAGTACAATATCACAACAAAGATATTGGCACTGATATTCAATTACTTAATGGTCAATGTTTTTCAGATTTCCCCAGTGTTACATGTGTGTGCGTGTGTGTGTGTGTGTGTGTGTGTGTGGTGTCTTTCTCCACATATTTAAAGCTTTAAACTTCATAGAGTGCAGTGGCAGACATCTGTAATCCCAGATGTACTTGAGAGACTGAGGCAGGAGGATTACAAGCACAAGGCCGGGCTGGTCAATTTAGCAAGATCTTATCTCCAAACAAAATTTTTTTTTAAATGAGGCTGTAGCTCAGTGGTACAGTACTTGCCTAGCATGAGTAAGCCCTGGGTTCAATGCCCAACATCATAGATAGATGATAGATAGACAGATAGATAGACAGATAGATAGATAGATAGATAGATAGATAGATAGATATGATAGATAGATGATAGATAGATAGATAGACAGATAGATAGATAGACGCTTTATTCAGTGTGGTATGATAAGACTACTCTTTGTTATCAAGTAAGTAATTAAGCTGTTATGTAGTCTCAAAAGTTCCCCTGTTAGAGTAGCAAAGATTGGAGGTAGATGAGGGACAAGTGAATCAGTCTGTCAAATTGCATATACCATTGATTGCCAACTATTTTCTGCCTGAGACTTAAGAATTCATTCTATCTCTAAGTATTCCATGCTGACAAGATCTACTGAGGACTTTTTACCTTGGCAATCGCATCTTTCTCTATCTGTCCAATAGTCTCTTAGATTCAGAGGCTTTGTGGGAAGTCCAAAGTAAATGAAATTTTATGCACTATACAGTATTTGGTTTCTGGCCCAAGACAGAGGCAGGTTCAAGGCTGCCCAGCCTTGGGAAACTATTCTAAATTATCCAGAAATCAGTATATCTGAAATATGGGACTAGTAAGAGTTTCTCTCTCATTATATTTGTATTTTGTTAATGTTGTAGATAATCACCTGCTTATATCACATGTTGTCCATAATATATACAAGAAAAATTTTATTTTGAGGAATAAGTAATAAATTCTTCTGTAGAGAAAAGAAATTTTGATTAACCTAAATCAAAACAGACTATTTTGTCGGGTGTGGTAGTTTGGGACAGGTTCTTTCCTCACAGCAGGTCATTTACACTAAAGTGTGCATGGAAAAATGAACAACGTTCCCTGTAGTGCACATTTCTCCAGGGAGGTGCAAATTGAATCTCTTTCCTTTCTTCCAGGTGGTGATGAAAGGGACACAAAGATCAGAGCCCCTCCTGTGTTGACTCCAGCCTCTTTGAGATCAAGTTGGTAGGACTAGGTGATAGGTAAGTTCAGTGACAGTATTTTCTGTATGAGACTGATGGACTCACGATATGTAAAGGATTTAGATATAATTCCCAAGAATAACAGGCAATACAAAGTCTTTGGTTCAATCAACATATCGGAACTTAGGAACCATTCTATAGTTTTTGAGGACAGTTGGCACTCTGCTATAACCAACCCCCCTAACCCAGGATTGTTAGCTGGGGCGTGATGCTTTGTGGTCACCTTGTTCTCCTCTTGGAAGGTTTCTTGTTGATCATTCAGTGAAGAGTTTGGAATTTGGAAGAGAACGTGTTTTGTAAGTGAAATAAAAAGAAAAAAGGCACTGATACAAAATCAAGAATAGGAAAACTGAGTATATCATAGTCTGCTTTTGAATGTAAGAAGAAGAATTAATGAAATGGAATTACAGGCTTTGAGGAGTGGGACTAAGATTTGTGCTGCTTGTAAATGAATTTCAGAGTGGGACCCTGTGGTGAATGCCAAGGCTGCACAAGGGCATCCATTCTCAATGACTTAGGAAAATCAGGGGCTCAGGTACACTGACCACGTTTCAGTGTGTATTGTCTTTGTTAAAGCCACCATTTGTTGAGCCTTTTCTGTATTCTGAAAGCAGTGTTGAATGCTTCCAGTGCATGTGGAAAGGGTAACCCAGGTCTCCTTATATAAACAAGCAAGGGAAGGGCACTGTGCACCTGAGGCCACCAAACAAGGAAGCCACTGATTGAAACATGAGGCCAAAACTTAGTAAGATGTTTGAGAACCCAAGTCTCTAGATTTCAGGAGTTAAAAGCAACTTTGTGCTCACTTGATTCTACTATAGGAAATCTCTGCCCCACTCTCTATGTGTGCTCTATAGTCAAACATCCCCCTGTATCTTAGTGTGTGAAGAGAAGTAGTAGTTATAGCTGTGTGTGATCATTTACCACAAGCGGTACTGGTAGCTCTTGAATGGAAGGTTGGTGCTGCCACTGATTTATGTCACTCTGCAGGATAATTCATTTGAAGGTAAGATCAGGTCCCTGATGCTGTGATGAGTCCTTCCTTCAACTGGCAAAAAGGCAAGGTGAAAAATGAAGTTGGAATTATCATGAGAGCTGTAAAGTGGCTTCTAAACCTCTCCGCAACAGTGCTGGTGTAAAAATAGGAGACACCTATTATTATCTAACATCAGGAACCAGGGCTGCATTTAGAGAGGGAAATATATATGTTGAAAAGCAAGTATTTTGTGCAGAGAGAGACCCAAGGACCTAGTAATTAGGTGGCACTAAAGACTTTGAAGAAAAAACTCAAGTCCCTTGTGGCTTTGGGCAAGGAAAACATGGATGAGAAAAAATGGAACAATTAGAGAGGAAAACACATTTGGGGCTGGGTCCTGAATGGTGAGCTTGCAAGAAAATGCTTTGGAAAGAAAAAGTCAACTCTTTCATTGGCACTGTGGTGTGTAAGGTAACATCTGCCCTATGAAGTCGCCTTGATAAGCATGCAGGTGGGGCATTGCTGAGAAATCAAGGAAGGGACTGAATTTGTAGTCTGAGTCAGTGTAAAGAATGGCAGGAACTCTGAGAGAGAAATATGGAGCTTGAGGCAGAGGCAGAGGAGGTCAAGAGACCATAGTCTCCTCTGTATTCCCAGAAATACTGAAGAGGACATTAGACTCCCATAAGCCAGAGGAGCTTATAAACACATATACATGATGTGTGCATGTGTGTGTGTTCTAGGGGAGGCCACGTGTTCAAAGTCATATGCCTAAATTCTACTGGTCAAGGGCTCTCGTAACATTTTATTTTCATTTCTTTTCTTACATTCACTCAGTTAAGTGCTTAAGCCCTACATAGCATTTGGTGAGCATTCTGACAAAGATGAGAACTCTGAAAAGAGAGATGGTTCGCTTACAAGCACCAGCTACAAGAGTGAGTGGTACCAATCTCCACCTCTGTCTATGTCTAGTACCCAGGATGCTTTTGTCTCTTACTAAGCAACATGCAGAGACAGCACATTCTAAGATTCTCAGACATTCAGTCTGGAAGTTCTAGGCTCTCAGTACCTTGGGTTTAGAGTTTAACTTTCTAGTGAATTTGCTTTATGTCAATTTTATTAAATTTAGATTAAAAAAGAAATATACAAACAGATGATACATGATTATGTTTTCAAGTAGTGCTCTAGTTTATAGTTTTCTTCGAACATTGCTTTCTCTTTGAAGGACATATTTATTCATTTATTCTAGTCTCTGGGTAGGTTATTGCCAAGGCCAAGGCCTTGCAAGGAGGAACATTTCAGTGGGTGGAAAAAGATCCATGGAATTTTTTGATAGACTTGTTAGTTACACAGATTGTGAATTTTCTAAATGAAAGAATACAATGTCATTACAATAAACTAGCAATAGAACAGAACCTTCATGTATATAATTGGAGAATGGTGAACCAAAGGGATTTAGACACTTTTTAATGTAAATCAATCAATCACTGTAGAAGGAAATAAGAGGAAGTCCATGTTTTTATTAAAAGACCCTACAAAAATCTCACTCTGTTCCAGGTCGTAGGACCAGGTTCTGATCTTTAATTCATTTCTATTACATTTGGAGTTGGGAAACCCACATCAATTCTGACAGTTCTTTCAAGGCAGCTTTGGCTGTGTGCCTGCAAGTGGCTGGCTAACTTGGTCAGTAAATCTATCACTATTCAGAACTAGTAGGAGCACCACAAGGGAGACAAGGAAGAAAGAGTCATTGCATTTCCCCTGGCGAGTCTACACAACCAAGAGTCAGACACAGCCTGTAAGTAAAAGTGCAGCGCCAGGAAAACTCTCTGAAGTTGAGTACAGGGGTCGGTACTCAGACGGGAACACTAGTTCATTTGAAAGTTCCACTTCTCTGGCCCCCACCTCTTCTCATCCTACATCCTCATAGGTCTCCACTGCATGGCAGCTTTCAGTGGGTCAGTTCCAATCAGCTATACTTTTCCAAAAGCAACTGTTTTTGCTTTGCTCTTCTGGTAGCATTTCTGACCTCATAACTGCACATAAACTGGTCAAGATACCTTTTATAAACCAGGTGCACTATCAACTCAGATTGCACTGCAGTTCCCAGAAGTTCAACAGCAGACACAGGCAGCCTTCTCTGTCAACTAGAATCCTGTGTGTCCATCAGGGGACATATGTTCTGTGTAGAACTTAGAATTCCTCATCTCATAGAGACTGTGCAGATCAAATCAAATCACACCTTTACTCAGACACGTCTTCACTTGCTTTGTGTAATTGTCATCATTTTACTGCATATATATTTGTCCTATTAGGGCCTATGTTTGTCTTATCTTCTTAATTTAATCATAACCTCCATAAAGATATATATCTGAAAAACACTACCATCTGCATAATGGGCACTTCCAAAGCTACATCTTGTCAGCCTCCATCTTCATAAAATCTCATAACCAAATATGTTATCTTCACTCATGCCAATGAAAACCTCAAAAAATTCTTTTGGAAAGGCAAAATATGAAACAGACTAAATTATAATGTCTGGGAAGAAGCTCAGATGTATGCTTATAAATCTTCCCAAGTCCCCAACATGGAAGAACATTCAATCTGTTTCACTTTAAATGCTCTTGTTCACTTTAATATCATTCTGAGAGAAAGAAAGACCCTTGGGGTTTGTAGAGATCGGCTTTCGTAATATCCAATTTTTTAGGCACCATGTAAAAATGTCACTGAATTGATTCACACTTACAGGGCAGAAACTGGAAAATCAGCAAAAGACTTTACATGTGCTAATTCATTAAAGAGATCAGCAGGCTGTCTTTAGAAAAGACCAAATAAAAATCCCAGGATCCGAATCTTGAGAACTTTGCTCCAGTTCTTTGCAAAAATGTTATATTTTATAAACCTGTAGAGTATCATGATCACCTTAGCAAGCCCAATAATAAAAGATATTCCTCTTATCTGTCCACTGGAACAATTTTAAGATATCAGTTGTAAGTGGAGTTCAATGGTTCGGTACTGGGAACATTTTGTTTTGGAGAAACAAGGATGTCATCCGTCTGCACCTGAATTTGTTCACATCAGAGACATTAATGTTGTTCATTCATGAAAATAAGAAAGGACCATAACCTACCATCACTAACCATAAAAACTACTAATCTTAGCTCAGATACAGTGTTAGTCTTCTGTTAACAAGTTTAAAATTCCATGGTGCATATTTAATTCCAAACAAGAGGAAATTTTTACTGAAAGCATACTGCTTTATTCTGCATGTTGGTAGATTCTATTTCAACTCCAAGTGCAACTGGACTTTTGGACAAAGGACAAGGACACCTTGTGCTGTGAAGAAAGGATCAAGAGGATCCAGCCTTCTGTGGTGTATTTTCTGTAATTCCGAATGCAAAGAACACAAGTCAGACATAATTGCAATTATTTCAACTCAGGGTCCATATCATTCACCACTCAGGTCATCCTTATCCAAGCTTTTGAGCATTTATTCATATCAGGAAGTGCATCAAGTATTTTGTATAAATTATTTTGTGCTGGTTACTGAGATGCTCCACACCAATCGCGCTCTTTCAAGAGGAGGAGGATCCTGGTCTCCTTGCCTAAAAGAGGAGCCCCAGGAACAGATCCTTACAGGAACAGCTAAATACTCCACTGTAATTACATCACAGTTGAACCTCCTCTTCTGCCCAATCCGACTTTTCCCACTTCTGCCAACTGTTGTTTCTCAAAGTATTCCCAAGCAATATTATTGCATGAAAAGCAGAGTTTTGAAATCTAAATTCTGGCTTACCTAACCTATAATTGTTGAAATCAGAAATTATCCAAGGCAGTAAACTCTGAAGTGAAATAATAGTGTTGGATTCCTAGCAGCAGGCAGCATGAGGACTCCCCCTCACTAGGGGTCGGAAGAGCAGTGTGAACCCCCGGCCTGCAGGTGCAGTGTGCTTGTAAAGCTTGCGTCAGTGGTGCATGAGATCAGGTTGGACAGGAATGCACTGGGATTGCACTATTTCCCTTATCTCACAGGGAAACAGTGATTATAGGGACTGGATTTAAATAGCTGTTAATGGGAACCATGAACGTATTGGGGGAAAACAATTAAAGAAAAGGGAAAGTGTGAAAACCAGAGCACCTTCTTGGCAGCATAGGAAAAAAAAACTCATCTCCTCAATTGGAGAATAGAAAAGCAAAGGGTCAGGCACAGGATTTAATTACAAGAATGCCAGCTTTAGATAGCAAGGAAGACCAGGTAAATGCCTCTTAAATGCTACCCCAGTTAAAATAGTGCATCAAAGATGAACACTTATCTTTGAAGTCATAAGGAATATGTGGTCCTTCCTAATATCTCCAGACACAATCCATTCACTAGATTGATGAGCACATGTCAGTTTGCTCTAATGAAGGTACTACATCTGCTGGAATAGCTGCAACTGGGACAATTACTGATTTAGTCTGCAGTAGTTTGCTGTCATCTTCTAGAGTACAGCTGGTGTTTTCTGGGGTCAGACACAACTGTTGTTTGCTATACTGCTTCCTAGAGCACAGATCAAAACTTGACAGTGTCAGCAATTCCTCTTTAAAAGATAACACAGCCAACCATTTAAAGACTAATGGTAGGGCTTGCTTTGCTTTGCTCTGCTTTGGGTCTTAGATTTAGTTATTATTACCACCATATATTTATGAATGTTTCTCCTTGCTCTCTGGGCAGCATAAGGAGAAACTGCAGAATCATGGTTAGAGGAGGGGCTTCAGAATCAGACAGATCAGGGTTTGATTCCCTGCTCAGCTTTTTAATTGCTGCTTTACTTGTGCAATTTATTTAACCTCCCTAAGCAAGTGTCTTGTTCCATAAAGTGGTGATAAATTGGCCATTTCCTAAAGTTGTCTGAGAATTGCTCAACAGAATGTATGGTATGTGATTATTATCACACATCAGAACAAACATTTCCAAATAAAATCAACATATTATCAGAATGTTCACAACTAGGATTATTATGAGGGATTCTTTAAGTTTCTGTCAGGTAATGTATATAGAGCACTGAGTGAATGTTAATTGTGGATGCTGAGTGATTTGGAAAACCTCATATGAATTTTGATTCTTTGAATAACAGGAATAAAAACCATCACTATACAGTATATTTGCCATCCAAAAATGGAGCATGTGATCTAATTAAAACTTTTTCTCATTGTTAATATACCTCCATGTGATAGCATGCCAAAATGAAAATGAAAGGTGGTAGAATTCTTAGTAGTAATGTTTCTTTGTGATCATGGTTTTCATTGAATCATCGTTTTTGAAAAGAGTAAACTACACACGGGGTCCAACTTTGGTAACTCTATACTGTACTTTGCTTTCTCTGGAGAGTACAGTGTCTAAAAGGTGGGGACCAGTCTCTAGAATCAAAGGTCCTCAAGTTCTACTTCCTCTGAAATGCATTCCTCTCTGTCTCAATATAGACTCGCTTTCTTCTTCCTAGACTTCCTACTCTTAACAAATGAATTATTTTTGAGTCATCTGTTTCACTGGCTGTTAGACAGATTTTCATGCCCAGACCTTATTTCCTATTCATCTCTTTCCAACTCTTGGTTATGGTGTAATGGTTACAAAGTTTGATTCTTTTAAGATAACTTTCATCAGTGCTTCTGCACTGAGGGCAGTTGTTGGAGGGGACAATAAAGGATGTTTTGATTTGGCTAAGGACTCCTGCATAAGCTCCTATGGAGATGTTAAACAGCTCTGTATCTGGCTAACTGGTTTGCAAATCTGGCTTCCCTACTATTAAGTCATTTGGGTTTGAGCAAGTCATCTTTCCATACCTCTGTATATTTATCTGTAAACTTGTTTAAAACAAAACTAATAACACCTAGGCTACAGGAACTCTGTGAGGATCAACTGTTTATCTGTAGAGAGCACAGTGCCTGGCACTTTGTATTCAGCATAATTTAGCTTTTGCTTTCTAGCTCACCTGCATAGATCTGTTTTGCCTCCTTTAAATATTGTAAAGATTATTTTCCTTCTTTTTCTTGTTACTACAAACAGTACTGCAATGAACATTTCTGTGAATACATACTTGTCTTCACACATGTTCAGCTGAACGTATATATATATATATATATATATATATATAATGGACTATCTTAATGAATGGACATATACTTTTTCTTACTACACTTTGTCATTACTAAAGTCTAAGAAAATTAAATTATTTATCACATATTCAAAAGTCTAAAATTGTAAGAAAAATTAAAACACATCAAATTGATCTAGATATGGAAAAACTAGACTTTGCTGGGAAATATTGATGTTCTTAGAAGAAAGCTAAGGAGACCTACTGTCTGTGGTTTCCAGGCATTACTTTGGTCACATACGATTTACCATTCAGCAATGTTCATACCTGAGCTTGAAGAAAACTTGCCAGCCAGTGGCCACTTCCCAGCATAGGGATAATCCAAGTCACAGTGAATATTTCTCTAAGCCCTATTACAAAATCCTCTAGATTTCCTCATCTCTTAAAATTAGTCATTCAGTAATTGTCTGCATTTTCTTTTTCTTAGACTGTTTTGCATTTCTCTGGTGAATGTGTATTTTGTCAATATGTGGCTAATGGATCTAAGGCTGAAGAACATAAACTTCAATTCAGGAAAGAACTAAAGATCAGATCTGATCTTACAGACTCATGTGCTGAGAGTTACGAGGTGCTGAAAGCTGCAAGAAGAATCACGCAGGGAACTTCCCAGTCAACGTGTTTCTGTGTCAATATTCTCCTAACACATAATGTGAGTTCTTACACATAGTGAAGAAGATAGGATAAGGAGAGGCTCTGTAGAACAAAGGACTTCCCTGTGCCTCTCTATCTTATAAAAGCCATATTCAGAGTGTCTACTCCGTAATAATAAAAGTGATCTGGTATGTTAGTCAGATTTCCATGGCTAGGACAAAATACCTGACGCCTGCCACTTAAAGGAAGAAAGACTTACTTTGGCTCACAATTTCAGAGGTTTCAGGTTTGGGCTGGTTGGATCTAAGACAGAGACATCATCGTGGAAGGGTATGAAAGAGGAAAGCTGCTCAAATTATGACAGCTGGGAGGCAGACCAAATTGGAGAAAGCCAAAAAAGAACTGTCCGGAAAGTAGTTATAGTCCCCAAGGTCAGGCTCCCATTAGTCACTTCCTCTCGCTAGACCTCACTTTCTAGTAGCCCATTTAGTTATGAACTCAACAATAGGTTAACCCATTGGTGAAGTTAGTTCCCTCACAATCCAGTACAGGAATGTCTTAATCCCACCAAATTGGCAATCAAAATTAAGTGGCACACCTGACTTCCACAATGAATAAAAACACCACTTATATACTGCATGAAGCACTTTATAAATTCATTCAATCTTGAGTCAAGTCTATAAAGTGGATAGGATTATAATCGGCACTTTAAAGTTGCAGAAACTTTAAAGCACAGACAGTTAAATGGCTTGCTGAAAGGAACACAGCTAGTAAGTAGCAAAGTGAGATGAAACTAAGATTCTTCATTTTTATATAGGAACCATAGTCTCACTAATGGCTTTTAAGTTTCTGTGAGTTGGGTGACCGCAGAAGACTGCCCTCATATCCTTGAAATGGGGTCCTGGCAGTAGTAATAACAAATACATCTAAGAACCTACCACATTTCATGTCCTGGAGATTTCGTTTTTTAACTGCTCTGTAAGACAAGCCCTGCTTTTACTCACATTTGACAAACGAAGTCTCAGAAGGGTGAATTTCCTTGTGCAGTATCACACTACCAGTAAGAAGCAGAACTGGTGATGGTGCCTAATTAGTAAAGACATCACAGAAAACAGGATGGAAGTTCCCTAAATAACTGAAAATAGAACTACCATATACTCTAACAATTCCGTCACTTGGTGTGCAGTCAAAGGAAATAAAATCATTATTTCTAATGAATACCAGTCAGCATACCCATGTTTATTGCCACACTCTTCACAATAGCCATTGTGCTTTCCGTCTGGGCTGTCTCCCAAAGAGCCTCATGCACTCACGGATGGGATCGTGGAAGGGGATTGGCTCATGGGAGTGCTATTGCTGAATGTGCTGTCAGGAGGTGGGGTCTAGTTGGAAGAGGCATGTCACTAAGTTACTACCTGGAAGAGTAGATCTCCCTTCCGCGGTCCTCCTCTCATTCTCTGTTTTCAAGCCACTGTTTTCGTTATGTGAGCAGTTGCATTCCACCCAGCCCTTTCACCATGCCACTGACCATGCAAGGACTGAAACTTCTACAATGTGAATGGGAAAAGTCCTTCTTCTTTAAATTATCAGTGTTTGTATTTTGTCCCAGCGATGAGGAAAGCAACTAAGACAATAGTCAAGATAAGAAATCAGTTAGTGTCCATCAGTGAATGAATGAATAAGGAAATATAGTGTATATGCACAGTGGAATATTATTCAGTCATAAAAAGAAGGAAATTCTATCATTCTCAGCAACACGGATGGAACTGGAAGATACCATGTTAAGTGAAATAAAGCCAGACACTGAAAGACAAATACCACATGTTCTCATTCATTTATGGAAACTAAATAGTTGGCCTCACTGAAAAATGGATTAAAATAGTGGTCAATAGAGGTTAGGAAAGGTAGAGGAGATGTAGAAAAGAAGATTAGATAAGGTCCACCAAAGCAATGTTACATAGAAAAAAAAGTAGTTCTAGTTTTCCTTAGTACAGTAAGGTAATTAATGTCCACAACAATCCATATTTCAACGTAACTAAGAGCATTGAATTTCTTAACACAGAAATTACTAATCCTTGAGGAAATGGAAGTAGTTATTAATCCTGATTTGATCACTATACAGTGCAGATCAAATTATCATTCTATATATCATAACCATAAACAAATATTATGCCTCAGTTTTAAAACTAAAGTTATCCTCCTCAAAAGAAATTTTTAACTGACATGACATAATGACACCAGTTGCTGTGTAAGAATTCTGTCTTTTAAACTGACACACTAGTTTGTCATGTCTCACCAAAAGCAGATGTTCAGTTTATGGGAGGGTGTGGGGTTTTTTATTTCCTCATTTATGAATCTCCTCTGCCCCCATTATTCATCCAGTACATTTTTATGAATCTCTTAAATGAGATGTCACTAAGGCACCTTTTGGGACATGTAGTTAGGGTCATTAGATTGACAGCTTTTCAAGAAAAAAAGATTATTTTCTTTAGCAAAATGTTATTATTTTAATGATTTAAAGAATGTTTTTCTCTGAGAACCTGGATAAATTAGAAACAAAGTGATAAGGCATACAAACGGATCCCACCGCCCAGATGCCTCAGTGTCCCACTGGCCGAGTGCTAGTCTGGCTGGCAGTCCTGTCGCAGATGATGGTATATTCAGGTTTAGGAAATGAATCACTCCTTAAAAATGTCTTCCTCTTAATTGATGAAGACATGCCATTATTTCTTTCAATACGATTTCTGTGCCTTTCTTCTGCTTGAAATTTGATGTAGTGCATGAATTGGTCCACTTGATAGTGTCTTGTAAGTTGCCTAAGGTATCTTCATTCTTTCCCATTTTTTTTCTTCCCTTTTTGCTCCTCTGATTAAAAGATCCTCAGTAGACTGTCTTTGAGTTCACTGACCATTTCTTCCATTTGATCTGTTTTGATGTTAAACTGCCCTGATTAGCATTTTAGTTCTGTTATTGTATCCTCTGGCTCTATTTTATCTGTTTAGTACCTTTTTATATTTATTATGTCTTTATTGAAATTCCCCCTTTACTCATGTGTTGCTTTCTTGACATTCCACGCTATATTTATGATCAATTTTTTTAGTCCTTGAAGTAAATCATATAGTGCCATTTTATTAGAGCACGTTGCTGGAGATTTATGTTTCCTGATATGGGGGTGGTAGTATCCCTTGACCCTCTGTGTTTGCTTCTGTGCACTGCATAAGACTGCCACCTCTTTTAGTCTTGTGAGCCCCGCCCCACGTGGGAAATGAATGTCACCTTTCAGGCTGGTCAAAGATTCTCGGTTCTTTCAAATCTATATGTTTGTCCAGCATACTCTCTTTGTCCTTAGTTGCCTAACGGGGGATTACAGTGTGTCAAGTCTCAATAGTCAAATCTCAAGATAGAAAAGATAGAAGCCCATATCTCCAGATGCAGCTGCTAGTTGCAAGTTCAAGGGCTAGATGTGTATTCCAGTTTTTAGTCTCCTCAGTGTTTCCCACTTGCTCTGCAGTAAGCCAAGGAGGATCTGTGGCAAACGACTGTGCTCATTCAGACCACACATTCTTTCAACTTGCTGCTTTCTTCTTTGTTACTTATAGGAGCCTAACAAATGCCAGTTCCCATCTACTGTCAGAGACATCTTCAGGGTAACTTGGTTCTATCATGGGAATGAGCCAGAGGCCCTGCGGGAAGGTCCACATCGTCCAAGATGCAGGTTAAAACCAAAGCCACAGGCAGCCACGTGGAAAATTAAGATTCAAGATGGCATGGTCAAACTTCTTCCAGAGATAAACAGGAAAGTGAAAATTTCCATCTGTTTGCTTTGTACAAAGACTAGTGGAAGACAACTGCCAAAAGTGTTTACACCACCACTTAGAACCATCTCTTTGTTTAAAATGCACAGCTCTGTCAGCTCCCAGAATCAGGTGATTTAGGAGTCAAATCCTTGAGTGATAACCATAAAATTTTGAGCATCATACATGTGGTACAAAACTTTAATTCTTCAGGAAGGAGCTGAGAAAGGAGGATTGCCTCTTGTTTTCAATGCATTGTGGCCAAGGTGAAGCTTATTATGTGTGTCTCAGTTTTTCCTATTCATTTCTTAATCCTGTCACTTCAATGAATTTGTTTATTAGTCCTAAGAGTCTTCTGGTGGAGTTTTTTGTTGTTTGTGCTGGGTTTTTTGTTTGTTTGTTTGTTGGTTGGTTGGTTTTTTTTTTTTTTTTTTTTTTGATCATGTCAACTGCAAACAAAGATAGTTTAACTTCTTCCTTCCCTACTCCTATCTCCTTTGTTTCTTTCTCTTACCTGAGTGGTTTGGCTAAAATTTTGAGCACTATACTGAGCAAGAGTGATGATTTTTCTTATTCTTGATTTTTACAAAAAAGGCTTTAAGGTTCTACCTCATTTGGCATGACGTTGACAGTGGGTTTGTCATAATGCCATTTATCAGTTTGAGATAAGGTCTTTCCATACCTATGTTCATCAGGGTTTTTATCATGAAAGGATGTCAGATTGTGCCAAAGACTTTTTATGCATCTATAGGGATGATCAAGTGATTTTTGTTCTTCTGTTTATGAGATGTATTACATTTATTGATTTACATATATGTTGATTCATTCTTGAATCTCTGAGATAAATCCAACTTGGTCATAATGTGTGGCGGTTTTAATGATTTGTTGTTTCCTGATTTCAAGTATTTTATTGAGGATTTTTGCATCTATGTTCATTAAGGAAACCTGTCTATAGTTTTCTTTTTCGTTGAGTGTTGGAGACCACTACGAAGCAGCTCTGAGCAGGATTTAAAATTAACTGATTGACTTTTCATTTATCTGTGAGCCTGTCCTAGGCCTAGGCCCCTTGCCTGGCGATGGGAGCTGATTCATAGTAAGTGAACCTCTATGAATCACTGGTCCTGACTGAGGCCTGTAGTGGCCTGTGAGGTCAGAGATACCTCAAAAGGCAAGATAAAGAAGCCAGCAGCTGATGACATCTTGACTCCACAATCAATTATGTATATAGAGACTGCAGCTGCAGGCATCTTACCCTGCAGGCATCTCAGTCCCACCACAAACGCCACCTTGGCCGGGAGTTTGGCTCAGTGGCGTAAGCACCTGTCTGGCAGGCGTGAAGCTGTGAGTTTGATCTCCAGTGCCGAAAAAAAAAAAATGCCATCTTGGAGATAAGATAGTTCTCCTGTTTTCGGCATTTTTTACTACTTAGAGATGTCCTTGAAGTGACTCCCAAGATCCTGCTCAGTTCCAGCACCTCCCTCAGTATCCCCTCTCTTTGTCTGCTATGGAAATAAATACGAGTGGTCCAGAGAAGCTTTTGGTCTTAGCCCTAATCACAGCTACAGAGTCAAGAACTCTGTAAGGGCTTTGATCCTCCTGGAGCCCTAAAATCATAACACTTGTCTCATTTATTTAAGTTTTCACCATGCACTCATTTGGAAGATTGGGAATCTAGGCCAGGTCCCCGATAGTTGAGTTCTTGTCCAGCTTTGATATCGGGTTAATGCTGGTTTCTAGGAATGAGTTTGGTAGCGCTCCTTCCCTTTCAGCATGGAGAAATTTGAGGAGCATTGGTGTTAGGTATTCCCTGAAGTTTTGGTAAAATCAGGTCCTGGTCTTTTCTTAGTTGGTTGGATTTTTATTACTGCCTCTATTTCCCTGACTGTTCCTGGTCTACTAAGAATTTCTGTATCTTTCCTACTCATTTTGATGTGGCTATTTTTCACTTGTCTACCAAATGGTTTCTGGATTAATTTAAGAGGAAACTGATCCACATGTAGCTGCTCATTTGTTGCGCCCACGGAAGAAAACTCAGGAGCCTCCTATTCTATCATGTTGCTGATGTCCAACATGAACATCTCTAACTGAAGGATAAAAAACACCTACTACTTACTTAAAGTCAATTATGTAAGAAGTACTTAAACTGTATTGTTTTTAGTCCATATGATCACATAAAGTAGATTTCCTTGGGCCTGTTCTCGGAAAAGTGAGGTCCAGAAATGTTCTGGAATTGGATGGATATCAGTCACCTTCTAGAAGTGATGGATTCAAGACAGGACTGCCTTATTCCACACCTGTAACTCTAACAACTGCCTGCTCTTACGTGCACAAATCACATATATACACACTGACTTCACAGATATGCACATCGCAGAGACATGTGTGAACATATTCTCTCTCTCTCTCTCTCTCTCTCTCTCTCATACACACACACACACACACACACACACACACAATGCATGTACCCTGAGGCCATAGAGAAGAACAGATGAAATCCAAATAAAGGCAAAATATGAATTACATAAATTGGCTTACACAATTTTGATACAAGAAAGTAATCTCCAGAAGTAATGTATAAATGCTACTATATTGTGATGGTTACTAAAAAAGAAAGAGATATATAGTCAAATGTAAATAAACTGAATAAATCACATAATGTAGACCCAGAATATTGATCTTCTTTAGGTATAGATTACTCATTTACTGACTAATGTTCAGAACAAAAAATTATCACATTTTATTTCATATCTGTAGGTCATATTTTCCATTATATTTCAGAATTTATGTAGAAACGTTATACCATTAAAAAAATTCTCATAAAGTTTCAAAATTCAGCCATCTAAAAAAGTATGAGTTTTTTTATTAAACTACTAATTAAAAGTACCTAAACCTTCATTAGGAAATTAATTTGACTTTAATTTGGCTTAAAATAGAACATACTAAAAATACATATGACTTTAGCAGTAACTAACAATGGCACATACTAAATAATAAATGTTTGATGAAAACTGACTTAATGTTATATGCATTATACCAAATCACTGCTGTTTTATGTGGAACATTCTTAAGGTTCTAAAGTTCATTGGGCATAAGTAAAATTTCATTATCTTGCAATTTTATTTAAAAACAAATATGACATGGGAGTTTCTATAAAAGATACAGAAGAAAAATGTCACCATTGTTCCCACAGGTTCGTCCCATCTTAGTCCAAGTTTTTCTATCAAAAGATCACTAGGAATTCCTTACCCTAGAGCTATCATTGTGTATTCATTAAGCAAAATCTACATGTCAAGAAATAATGGTTTCTTCCTTTTCATTTGCATTTCATAATACTTATTTTACAAATTTATTGCACAAAAGATTCTTCTTTATGTGTTCTGGAACTGAGTGGACTATAGAAACAGATAAAAATTTCCATGTGGACAATAATCTTAAACTAAATGTAACAGGACAGCCTGTTTTTATTAATACTGATTTTTTAAATGCTTCAAAAATATCTTTTTTCATGATTACTGCCCATGGTTCACGTAAAAACAAAAACCGTATTGTTTTGGAACAAGAAGTACACAATGTAAACAAAGGCTGAGATTGATTTTCAATTGTTAACACCTAGCTGGGAAAGAAAAATGCAACTTATTTTTGAGAAATTCTTAATCTAATGGATTTTTTTCAAATTTGTTAATCTTTGTGACAGTGAAATCAAAACCTCACTTCTTGGCTGGTCAAAAAGAGGAATTGTCTCATCTGAGAATACATTTTGTTTGCAAAATGTAGTTTATAACACAAATAAAGAAAATCATTTATCACTTTGTAACTGTCTTTCCTGAAATATGTGGGAAAACTAACATTCTTTTCCTTTGATTTACAATAGCCAAGACACCAGACTTCTTGTTGGATGAGTCAGAATTCATTAAAGAAGCTACATTCTATGCTATTTGCTGCATACTTTACAGCTACAGTTCAGGGAGAACCTACAAATTCAAGGTAACATATGAGCTTGGAACTGAAGAAATGGAAAGTGGAATTCTGGCCCTCAAGAGCTTCTAACCCAACTGGGGAAAAGCAAAAGATATTTCAAAAGAAGAAGTTAAGAACCAAAGCAGTGGTGCGATTATTCTCCAGGACCTGCAAGAGTAAAACCCTTCCCTTTTCTCATTGTATCAGTGTCAGTCCTATGGCACTTAAATGTATTATATATTTTTATAAGCACTCTTAGAAGTCTATTTTAGCACTCTGGTTCTTCCTAAGGAATCAAAAGTTTGGATATTTACTCCCAAGGCCCTGGGAATAAATCTTGCTACAGTATATTAGAGGGAAAATTTAGCCCATGACTTCAATAAAAATTCTCATGTTCTAGCATATCATAGAAAATGGTAACAAATGGAGAAAAAAGAAAATCAGTACAGAATTCCTCAGCATTGACACTATTGACATTTGGAGCAGCTAGATAATTCTTGCTCTATCAGAGGGCTGCCTTATGTACTGTAGGATAATAAAGAGCATCCTTGATCTTTACCTATTTGCTGCCACTAGCACCCGTAACAATCGTGACAAAAAAAAAATGGACCTAGACATTTTCAAATGTTCCTGGGGGAGTGAAGGAATAAAATGATCTCTGATTATGAATCCAGTAGTAGAATAATCTGTTACACCTCAGAAAATGAGATATCTATCTGTAAACATATAGAAGCTCCTTGTCAGTTTAAGAATGAAGTAACAATTTTAAGAAATCTTGACCACACAAAACAAACTGTTTGAATTCAAAATAGCAGTTGAATCTTTTATTAGATTGACTAACTGTGATAGTATGATTACAGTCTGGATCAAAAATATTCCCCAGAAGTGGGGCTTTTGAATGGTGATTAGATGATGAGGCACAACTTCATCAGTGCGTCAATCCATGGAGGGAGAGCTCATAGCCAAATGTGCTGTTAAGAGGTGGGGCCTGGTTGGAGGAAGCAGGACCCTGGGGTATGCCTTTGAGTGCATATATTTTCTCTAACTCTTCCTGCTGTCTCTCTCTGTCTCCTGTGAACTGAGCTGCTTTCCTTCGTCATACTCTTCCACCATGATGTTTCTGGTTTGGATCCAACCAATCTTGAACAGACACTACTGAAACCATAAGCCTAAATAAACCTTTTCTATTTAAATTGGGTATGGAATTTTGTTCTAGCAGTGGAAAAGCTGAGTAATCCAAGTCCATGAAGCTCCTATAAGGGAAGCTATCTACTTCTTAATTAAATCACACCTGACCCATAGGATGAACAGTGGGTGACAATCTCTACATGAAGCAAGGTAGACATTAAAACCTAACTCCTGGGCTCCATAACAGCTCCATAGTGACTTTTAGTCAAGCTAGTTATTGACTTTCTTTAAGAAAAACAAAATTATTTCTTCTGAGGGGAAGGGAGAAAATCCTGCTTGGCCCCACAGAGTAAGTTGTGATCATGAGTCTTAGATAGCGTTTTGGTTACCAAAGTTTCTGACTGTGAGTAACTGAAAACTGACCACCTTGGCTTCCATGCGTAGTGGGTCATTCTCACATTTCACTGACAGGCAGCTCGGGATCCAGGTCATGCCGGCTGCCTAAGCTTTAGGAACAGACAGACAGGTGTGATTTTAATTCCTTTTGTTGTATTGCTCCCACTCAGGCTTCTCTGCAATACTGGAGGGAGCATTTGTTTCTGCCTGCATGCTCCTTATCCTCTTCATTTTACAAACACCTTGCTTTGTGATCCTTTTTGGTTATTCCTCAACATTTCTATGATTGAATTTTGAATCTTACTTTCTTCAGAGGTTTTTATCCCAAAATTCTTTGGTCAACTTCGATTATACTCACTTCATCAGTACCATATGATGCCTTTATCCTGCGCTCTACTGTTTAATACTATTATCTTGTTAATTGATACCACTTTCAAACATTGACACTTTTATATAGCATAAAACTCACCAGATCATAAATGTACATGGTCTATATCTGATCTGGAGTAGCCTACATCTTTCTATTCCTTTTCCCTTCTTTCTAACTGACTTAAAAATCGCACTTTAGTTGTGGAGATATTCTTAAATCCCATCCTTTAGGCAATATGCACAATATCTTCTGCACATTCTTCCTGTGACAGTCATTTGAACAGGTAAATTAAATAACTTTTAATTAGGTAAAAAGTTATACATGGCGAAATAGGTAAAGAGGGGCAAAACTCACAGAAGCGGTAATTGTAGGGAAAGCTTTGACTCAGAGGAACAGGGACTGAAAGGGAAGGGACTGAAATGGCTAATACTCAGAGGCTGGAAGGGAGGCTTCATAGTTAAAATCCAGGCCTCCAAGGAGACAGATGGCTCAAAGGTACTCTTCTCCCAGAGAAAGATGCCATGAGGCTGTACCCGAGTGTGTGGGGAAAAACTGAAAACCAGACTCAGCTGCTACTATGGAATGAAATAGTCGTTGCTCAAGCAATGCTTACAGAAAGAAAGAAATGAGAAGGCACAAAAAATGAGAAGGAAAGAAAGGGTCACTAACCTTACTGGGTTCCTCTAGTCTAACACGGGTTCACCTGCATAGCAGAAATGTCTTCTGCAGAGACCCCCAGCCTTAGCACCACAGAGAAGAACATATAGGAAGCTAGGTTGGAACTAGGAACTAATAAATGCACATGAAGTTTAATCCACAGCAGAGATTTTTTTCAAACTGTATCCTCTGTATGCTGACTCTAATAATGACAGGACATTACATTAAGAAGGAGGCTGAGGTTCCACCTATGCAGCAGAAGAGTTTCATGCACATTAAAATGGTCTGCCATGCATATAGGTGGACAGGGTGGCATAGAGTTGCCATCTCTGGTCCAGAGCTACCAAACTGCCCATGTAGCACTGGGCCACTGGGCCACTGGGACAGAGGTCTGAACTTAGCAGCAGCTTGTACTCAACCTCACCACATCTGGCAGAGGGTGCAATGGGGAACAGAGTAATTCTTGGGTCCTGACATATAACCTCATTGTGCTTTCCAACATAATGTAACATCATAAAATTATTCAATTCTAATGCCTAAGAGGTGGCCGTGAGTTCTTCCTGATGATTGGAAGCTCTAGGGAGAGAGGATTATCTCCATCTTTGAACTACTCTGATCCCAGGAAATCTCTTCTCTGTGCAGAACTCAGATTAACCTGAACGTAACTCCTATCCACTGGCCCACTTATACCCCTGTCAGAAAGACCAACGCAGACCAGATTCTCTCTTCATGTGTCATCCCTTCATATGTTTGAATTCAGCCATTGTGTTCCACCAGACCTTCCCTCCCCAATGAAGTAGCCTGATGCCTTCAATTGTTCCTGACATGGATGCTACAGAGAGATCAAGGTCCCTGTTCTCTGAGTACACTTTGATATATCTCGGCCCACACCAAAGAAGTTATATGAGCAATACTCTAGTTGTGATCAGAATAGCAACCAAAAAATAGAGAATACGTAATTCTTTTTAAGAGGCTATCAACATTTCTGATAACAACATCACAAGGAAAATTCCCATGGGAACTTACTGTCTTTCACTTGAAGTTATCTGTAACCCTTTCACCTCCAGGATAAACAGCTGCAGTTACTTCAAACTTTCCCAAGGAAAAAATGTTGCAGTCAATACAAACTACTGGGAAATTTCCTTGGAAGAAAGGGCAAATGGCTCTGAGAATGCTTAAATAAATTAGAAATTAAGCTCCTACTTACTGATGGTAGCTGTCATAAATGTACGCTCCAATGAAAACCAACTTCAATAAATTTCAGCATACTGAGCTGAAAACTTCACTATTGTTTTCCCAGAACAACACAGATATCATAAACCATGTTTAAGTGTTCAGAAGACATTTACTTCCACTAAGATTTTTGAGGCAGTGAGATTTTACAAGTGGCTGTTTTACCTTTTAAATACATTTTAATTTAAATATATTTTTAATCATAACTTTAAAAATTATCCTTACTAAGTAAGCAATGTTTAGAATAATGGTTTACAGTATTTTTAAATGCATGCAAAACTCTTAGAGTCTTTAAATATTCCATTTGCATTATTTCTTTTAGGTTCATTTAGCTACACTATAATTTTATGGAGTTTCAGGGAAGTGGGGCATGTTATGTGGTTGCTAATTACCTGGGCCTTTTTCAGGACATTATCAGAAAAATCCATGAAATAGCATGGGGTTTAACATGAACAAAAGACTTTAAGATATAATGTGGTGAAAATTCTGTAGCAATAAACTTCTAGTGATTATGGGAACTAAGTACAGTTAAATACAAAGAAGTCAGAGGTGTGATTTGGAAAAGAGTAGGAGAATCCGATTTATACATAGCTCACTGGAGGATGGATAATCTGCTAGGGTTAAATATCAGCCTTCGAATTCTTACATTCAAGGAAAATTCTCATTTCCAGTGATTTCATTTTGACAAACCAGGAGATATGCTATGGAAATGAAAAGGAATTACATTTTTGGTGCAAAGGGAATATATTGGTTGATACTATGTCCCCCCAAGTCCTCATATACTTTGGATGGGGCTGAGTCTGGCATTTATGATTGGTTTGTTGTGTAGCGCTGAGATTGGTGATGTGAGTGCTGCACCTGCCAGGAGTGGAGCTGACATACAGCATATGGAAGGTGGGTCTTCCTCTTTCTTCCTTTTCCCCTCTCTCTCACCAGCATACCTTGCTGTTTGGTGGCCACCATGAATGGCTGCCCTGCCACGCCACACTGCCTTGGAGCCAACTAAGTATGAATGGAAACTCCTGAGAAACTGTAAGAAATAAACCTTTCCTTCCCTAATTTTGGGTGTCAGGTATTTTGTCTCAGCAATGAGTGAAAAGTAACTAAGACAGGGAAAAAACAGATGCCCACAAGATTATGGGTATTAGTTTTCTATTGCTACTGGAACAAAGTACCACAAACTCAGTGACTTACCTTGAAGTTTATAAGTCAGAATTCTGGTAAGGGTTTCATTTCTCTAAAATCAAGGCATTGGCAGGGCCTTATTTCCCCCTGGAAGTCCTTCAAGTGGTGCTCCCCATACTTTTTCCAGCTTCTAGAAGCTGCCTGCATTTTTTGGCTCCTAACCCCTTTCCCCATGTTCAAACCAGCAATGTTGATCTCCATTTGACCTCAGCTGGGAAAGGCTCCCCACTTTGAAGAACTTAGGCAACTGGGCCCACATGGATATCCCATAATATTCTTTCCATCTCAATGTTCCAATCACACCTGTGAAATTCCTTTTGCCTTGAAAAATAATGTGTTCACAGGTGATGGGGTTTAGGGTATGTTCAACTTTGGGAACCATTGTTCTGCCCATCACACTATGTAAAGCAAGGAAGGCACTCCAGGAAACAGATGTCTCCCTGCAGCCTTCCTCTGATGAAGATTAGTTCCCTCTTCTTCAGGAGGAAGTTCATGCCTCTGTATGTCCTCAGAAAAGACAGAAGGGAAGTTATCTATTGGGAAAGAGATCAGAACTGGTGGAAACCAACCTCACATGATGACTGAGTCCAGAGTAAGCCTAGAGAGGATGTGCCAGGGGCTCTTCTACCAACCCTCCACATCGGCCCTCATGGCCATTCCACAAGATAAATCTTACCACTCTGCGTACCAGTTAAAGTCCACTAGAGAAACAGATTTACTAGAAAATTTCATATGTATAATACTTATATATATGATAATATAAAGGACTTAATAGGTAGGCTTATAACGGCCACCAGTGGTATTGGGGGTGGAGTAATGTACAATGGCCCTCTGTACCAGGAGAGCCAGAGGATCCAGTTGAAGGTCAAAGGCCTGGATCTCACTACAGATTCTGGTGCAAGTCCATGTGGGAAAGCCAAAGGCTCTGCACTGGAAGGTTGCAGAGCCTGTGCTGGAAGCCTGAATGAGCTGGAGAACTTCGCCAAAGGCAGTGGCAAAGACCAGAGCTGCTCCACAGAAGAAAGGAAAGATTTCCTTTCTCTTTCCCTTCTCATTCTGTCTAGGTTACAAGTCTATTGGTTGGTGACCCTCCCACTGGGGGTGAGCCTTCCCTCCTCATTTGTGCCCTCCCTGTCAATCATCCAGACATCCCAGAGCTTTGCTCATCTGTTGGCAGTTCCTACTCAAGACAAGTTGTTGTGTCGCAATCAAGGATCACACCCTGTTTTACAAATGAGGAAAATACTGCGGAATGTGTCCAAAGCTCTGGTGAGAAACCGAGCTCCTGCCCCAGCATGTACACTTTTCATTCCTAGAATACAGAGCTTCATTTGTGTCCATCAACTAAGGGATAAGTTGCCAGTAATTTGTGACCAACAATGCTCTTTTCAAAAAAGTGCACATGATTTAATTTGAGTCAGGAGAGCCTGCTCTTCTTGTGACTTCCTGATATAGATTCCTGGCTATTACATACCTACTGAAGCAGGATCAGGATTTAATCAGTCAGTTCAACTGGGTTGGTTATTCTCTTGCTTCATCGGGTATAAGAACCACCTAGAGTACTTTGTGAAATGCAGATTACCTAGTCCTAACCCAGACACTCCGTAGGTGTTCCGGTGTGTATCTCAATGTTCCTCCAAAGCATCATTTGGTCATAGGTGAGGCTTTTCACAGGTGGCTGGGTTTAAAGTGTGCAATGCTGGGATTAAGAATGTGATCCTGGGATTGATTCATGGTGCAGTGCTAGGATTAAGGCCACCCCACCCTGGGTGTGAGTGCTACCTGCCCTAAGGTCATGTTCAAATAAGAGTATTTATCCATTCAATTATGGCTCTATAAATATAACCACACATGCATGGAAGTGTTTGTACTTTCCTTTAGGAATGAAGCCTCACTGTAGTTTTCATGGAGATAAAAACGTTACTGTCCAAGTCTATAGCCAAAACCGACACTGGCCCTTATTTCCCTTTCCAAAGTCACACTGCCTACCTTGCATCTTTCAGCCTTGCCCTCCACCACCCCCTGTCCCAGCCTGACTTTTGTCATTGTATGGCAGTCATTGCTCTTAAGGGAAGGCCTTGCTTTTTCCTTGGCAGGGGGCTACCCAGGTGATGAAGGCCTCTCCTCACTCAGGCCTGCTGAGTTACTCTGATAAGATCTGCCTAGTCTGGTCTTACATTTGTGAAGGATTAGTGCAAGGAGTCCTCAAATGATAGGCCTTTCTGTCCTTCTTTACCCAGTCTGGCCCTTTTGCTGCTGAGTGTTAATGTCTGCTTCTTCTGACACATAGACTGGCTCTGCTCGGCTCCAGCTCCTGGGCCACATCACAAAATGGTCCCCAGATGAGACACCAAAGCAGCTCTGTCACAGGGTGATGATAAAGCATGTGTGTGATAGGAACAAAATGTCTAGCAGAGTGCCAGACATACAGCAAGTGCTCAAAAAACATTTGTTAAACAACCAAGTCTCAGGAAAAGTTTGATAAGCAAATATCGATCTCACCATGACTGCTTCTACCATGACAAGGTAAAGGGACTCAATCACTGAAAAACTCAGATGTGATTTCCTTTGTTCATTCCCTGGTTAAACTTCACAAATTTTTTCTGCTGAAAGACTTTTCTTCCTGTAAGAAATGTATTTAATGTTGTTTCATTCTGCCAAGAAAGTGAGCACACAAGTATGAGAGTAAACTGCAATTCTGAAGGCAGACCACAGTTCGTGAATTGAGACCCCAAGTTCTTCATAAGACCAGGACCCGAAGAGTGTGGCCACCAATAGTGTGATATGTTTTAGTAATATAAAATGCATGCCTGCAGGTCATGATGTCGTGGGACTTGTTCCTGCAGTTATGGTAATGCCAGGTAGTTCCCTGGTGCATATTAGCATTTACAGCCATTCCCCACAAGACAGCTAACAGAGTAATCAAATGTTCTTGTGTCAGCACATAAAACAAATGCCTGGAGGATCTGAAAGCAATCTCCTCTCCCATGGTACATTATTGTGCAATTTCCTTGTTGCCTCCAGTATAGGAGTTTTTGAGATATTGTTAATTTTAGGGAAAGAATTACAACTTTAACTCCAAATAAGGCACACCCCAGACCTCAGCAAAACTGACAACTCTCTCTCACCTTAGCCAGAGAATCTCTCAATGCTAGGCTTTAAAACACTTCAGATGTAGTTCATTCTCATGCTTCCTAGACCACTCTTTTCCCAACTAGCTTTATTAAAATTACTCTTGGAGAGATTCTTCTATATGTAACATAAACAGCACCCATTCTGTTTGAAGCTCTGAACTCTCACTCTCTCTAGTGACTAAATACATGAAATTAAGAAATCATATACATTTTGTTTTTTAATCTTAGAATGGGAATGATAGTTGCATTACCAACAGACAATTTAATATTTGAGCGTATTTTGTAAGTAATAAAATATTATACTCATCTAAGGTATTACTATTACATTAAAAAGTAGATATAAGTCAGAATGTAATAGAAAAATTAAAGAATGGTTTATGTTATAGTTATGATGAAAAAGACTCTTGATAGTTTATGCAGATTCCTTTCTAATAGTTCTTAACTTCCCAAGAGTTTAGACATCTCATATGTGGGGTGTCTATAATGACACCTGATACAGTCATAAACCAAGGATAACACATTGATTTCTTCTGAAAACTTGGGATAATCTTCCAGACAGTTTTGGACTCTTTAGGGAAGACAGTGTAAGAGTTGGCAATGTCTTCTATGAGTGGAAGATGAGACCACTTCATAGTTTCTTTCCCTGCCAGATTTGCTTTACTCCTGTGATAGTTTGGCCTCTTTTCTCTTTCAAGTTTTCAGTCCTGGGTCCTTAACATTAGGATCTCATTCATTTCAAGGGAAGCTGGAGCCCACTATTCCCAAACTTGCTGGGTGGCACCACAGAATTGAAAGTGCAAGTTTTCTCCTAGCACAGTTGCATATCTCAGTCATTTGAACCAAGCTTGCTCTTTTAATTATGGCTGCTTGGCCTGCTCACCATTGTCCATTACTCCATCCTCTGCTCTTTTCCTGCTGCACCATGCCTAGAAAATCATCTGACAATGAAGTTCCTTCTTGTCCTGCATCAGTCTCTATCAATAGTCAATCCTAAAATATTGTAAAGTGTCTCTGTCCTTGCTCTGCCACATTTTGAATATGAATTCATGCCAATGCTTAGGAAACCAACAAAATGGGCAACTTGGTGGTGCTTATAAAGAAAAATGACTAAAACTTTGTCTACTGTTATTTTAAGCTGATATTTTAGTCCTCTCAGGCTGCGATGGCAGAAATACTATTGAGTGGGTGGTTTATAAACAATGGATCTCACAGTTCTGAAGTCTGGGGAGACCACCTTCAAGGTCCTGACACACTCAGTGTCTTTGAAGACCATCTTCCTAGCTCCTAGATGGCCATCTGCTCACTGCATCTTTACACAATGGAAAAGGGACAAAGACACTAATCACATTTATTAGTGTTCCTTCATTACAACTTAATCACCACTCCAATGCCTCACCTCACAATACCATCACATTGATGATTAGGATTTCAATATTTGAGTTTTGAGAAAAAATAAACAGTCAATATGAAGCAGCTACCATGGAACTTGGCTCATTTGCTTGGCAATGGGCATGCACTGTTGAAAGGGGCAGTAGCTGGAGTAATTACCCACAGAGACCCCTCATGGAGTCCGTGATTGTGCCAGTGGATAATACTCTGGAGGTAACTTCACCAGTTTGTAGCATCAGACATCCATTTTCTACCATGGATGTCAAAATCTTTGATGTATTCACATGTGCTATCCTGCGGGAGACAATAATCTTAATCACACCAAGAAAGAGATGGTGATAACAGCAACCTCCCTCTCTAAATCTTGCCACAATAATCACCACAGCTCATTAACCTTAATGGATCTACTAACCTTAAGTTAAATTTTAATTGGCAAAAGACAGCTGTTTTCCTTTCCAAAGTAAGCTACAAGTGATCAAAATGAGTATAAAAATCACATTTTGCTTTATGATGTGTTCATTAATAAAAGCTTTGAAACATTCAAATGATGTAGAAATTGCTTCTGCTAAAAATAAAAGGAAAAAACGTATGTCTCTTATGTTTGAAAAGTCTAAAACTCAAAAAGCTCCTAAAAATGTATGAGTAAAAGGAAGCATAATTTTTAATCCACTATGAAACACCTAAATTTCTTTTTTAAGAGTCTTTTTATACTTCTTATTTCCCTTTTTATTAATAGGTGTGAGATACACAGTAAGTACACTTACCATGAGGGAATCAATATATACACATATTGCATCTTGATCCTTTTTATTTCTCCTTCCTTCCCATCTCCCTCTCTGTCCCTCCTTTCAGAGAACCAACTTTTTGACTCACTGAGCCTTTGTAATGCTTTCATAGTTGAGACTACTTTCATTAATTTCTGCTCTGGTCTTTATAATGTCTTTGGTTCTATTACTTTCACATTTGGATTGTTCTTATTCTCTAAGAACCTTGAGATGAATCCTTAGCTGATTTATCTGGGATTACTCCATTATTTTTATATGGTCATTCACAGCTATAAATTTCCATCTTAGCACTACTCTCAGTGTGTCCCATAGGTTTTCGCATGTTGTGCTTCCTTTGTCATTTGATTCCAGCAATTTTTTTCAATTTTTATGTTTTTATTACTACACGTTTGTAGTAAAAAAAAAAAAAAAGAAAGAAAAGAAAAAGATGAGATTTCTCATGGGGAGTTGGGCCATGTACATAACACATCTTAATTCTTTTTTCATCCTCCCCTTTACCCCTTTCTTGTGCTTCCTCCCTCCATCTTTTGGTCCCTTTCCCTGATTTTTTCTGTGATCTATTGGTTACTCAGTGATGTACTATTTAATCTTTGTATGTTGTATAGTGTCTGTGGCTTCTCTTGCTGTTGATTTCTAGCTTTATTCATTATGAGTCCATCATATGTAAGAGGTTCTTTCAGTTCTTTTGTATTTACTTAAATATGCTTTATGGCCTAAGACATGGTCTATTTTGGAGAAAGTTCTATGTGCTGCTGTGAAAATGTGCATTCTGGGGTTGCATGAAATGCTCTGTACGTAACTCTTAAATCCATTTGCCCAATGGCATAGTTAAACTCTGATGTTTGTTCATTCATTTTTGTCTAACATTGACGATCTAATTATTAGACAAAAGCATTGAAGTCCCTCACTATAATTGTATTGGTGTCTATCTGTCCTCTTCGGCCCAGTAGTTTTTGTTTTATGAATTTGGGTGTGCTAGTATTCAATGCATAGATATTTATAATTGCTATCTCTTCCTTTTGAATTGTTTTCTTTACTAGTATATGTTGACCATCTTTGCTGTTTTTGATCACTTTTGGCTCAAAGCCTTTTGTGTCTACAAATAAAATAGCTACTGCTTCTTGTTTTCAGGGTCCTGCCAAATAGACTATCATTTTCCACCCTTTCACTTTCAGTTCATTTATTTCCTTTGGGATAAGATACATCTTCAATAGGCAATGTAGATTGCATTTTGTTTTCTGATCCAACCTACCCGTATCTTTTGATTGGGGAGTTGAGACCAATGACATTGAGAGTTATTATTGTAAGGAATTTATTGAATCCTGTCATTGCATTATTTTTCCAGTGATACCTTCATCTTTTCCTTTTCTTTAACTATTCTCCCAGTTAGATACATACTTTCTTACAGATGCTTTGGTGATGGTGACCTCCCATTTCTGTCTAAGATTCCCTTAATATTTTCTGCAATCCTGCTTTAGTCATCGTATGCTTCTTCAGGCTTTCTTTGTCATGAGAAGTCTTTTTACTTCTCTCAATTTTGAAAGTTAATTTTCCAGGACACAAAAGTCTTGTTTAACAATTGTTTTCTCTTAGGTCTTGAAAAGCTCCTAGACTTAGGTCGTGAAGTTCTCCAGAACATTAAGGCTTGTGCCGAAAAATCCGCAATTATTCTGATGGATTTGCCTTTACAGGTAACTCATTGTTTTTTTCTAACAGTTTTTAGTACTCTCTCTTTTTGCTAAATTTCTGGAATTTAATTATAATGTGTCTTTTTGTACTTGGATAGTCCCCTTGTTATTGTCAGGATAGCATTCATAAGTGCTGACACTTTCCATTTACTATTCATCAGTCATTGAAATCCTGTCTAGGTAAGAACTCAGAATTCCTCTAAACACATTGCACATGGAGACATGTGATGTTATTTTAGTTTAGACTCAGATTATATATAAGTTCATATAATAAATGCTAGGGAACCACTGGAACTTTTTAAAAGATATAAGAATAAAAAGTTAACAAAGGAGATAAATTAGGATCATAAAAACTGCTCAGTTAAATGCAAAGAAGGGAGAAAAATAAAAAATGATTCAAAGAACTAACAGAACAAACAGAAACTAGCATTATAATAGATTTTAACTCAAATATATCAAATATCACTTGCAATATAAATGGTGACTAATGTATGTTTCTAATATCAGGAAGTACTCATAATAAACAGGCTTCAGGATTTTGACTAGTAAACCCACCACAGGACTAAATGAACAACATACATAGTTAATGGAGGAAATGCTAAATTGAGAAATTAAAGACTAATTATTAAATACAACTATCACAGTCACTTTCTTTTTATGGCAAAACATCAAGTCTCAAAACTTCGCCTATTTTTCAGGACCCTATTCTAGCTAATCAAAGTGAAAGATGCATTTTGTGTCCACCCAGCCTCTGTGCAGGGTTGATACACTTATTCTTATACAGAAACATTAAACCATGTCATAATCTAGGAAGAAATGCATTTTTCAATAACCAAACATGATTCACTTCACTTGCACTGCCTGTTTTCTGCTTTCCTTTCGATGAGATTTTCCATCCTGCTGCTTTTCCTGGTCTGCAGTCCCCTCGTGGCTTCTGTTTCTTCATCACTTCATTAGTCCCTCTGTCAGCAAACGCATCTTTTCCTTCTCTCTCATCTTCTTTTCCCCACTTTTCACCTTAGATATAAATTTCTAGCTGAACTAGGCAAATAGCTCCTAGGTAATTGTCTTCGAAAAGGAATATAATGAAATGTTTATGTACCCACCAAGTGACACACACTCCTTTCCTCATCCCATACTGGCACAGAACACAGTAAATTTCCTGCCTCTGCATCTTGAAGGGAAGTAAACTTTATCCTCTAGGTCTGGCTTCTATAATATGAAGTAATAAAAGTTAGCCTATTGGGTTAAAGGCAAGTAAATTTAAGGCAGTAATGAGAACCATCCCTTATCACTTGTGACAAATCTTGAGCTCTGTGTAGGCAGTAATTTTTTAAAAACTTCAAAAGCAATAAGACTCCTGGTAAGAGATCTTTAGAGTAACTATTCTGAAATGAACCCAAAATACCCTCATAGACTTTATTTAAAAACTGTTTCAGAAATCACTTAGGTAGGAAAAATTGGAAGGACAATGTTGAGGTACCTGCCAGTGGAACTCTCCAGTGTGCATAGAAATATGGAAAGCACGACCAGAATGGATCCCTGAGAAAATTCATAGGCACCAGGACCATCTAGACCAGTGGGAGCAAAAAAAGTAGAAGTGAAATGTGAATGGCTCATGAAGGAAAGTGGTGGCCTACTGTTCCTACTGTCTGCTGAGGTCTGAGCTGTTCCCTCAGAAGGCGTGAGCTGGTCCCTGAGAAGCCCAACCAAATGAAACGTTAGAGAGGGTGCTGAAAATCATCTCTGAAAGATTCTTACTTGGGATGAAATTTCCTCCACTGAGTACACACGATTTTGTCTCTTCACAGATACAGAGTTTGTAGGTATGTGTTTTAGAGAAAGACCAAAAATGGAAGGTGTGATTTTCTTCTCCTGAGCATAATGCATAAGGAGAAGGGAAGTGTAAAGGCCATTGGAAACAGGAATGACAGACCAGCATGAAGTGTGACGGGCTGGGAGATGCTGGGCAACAGAAAGGCTTAGAGGACATGTGTACACTCATCCTCCCTCCAGGGCAAGGGTATTTCCAGTGAAATCAGGATGAAATGTACATCTACAGACTTAAAGGTAAAAGGCAAAGGAGAAGGCCCCCCAGAGTGTCAACCTGTGGCCTGAGGATAGGTATTTGTGGAAGCTGAGGGTGTAGGTGCTACTCCAAGGCAACTTGTCATATGGCCCACCTTAAAATCAGAGGCACTTCTGGGGAGCTGGGGGTTACTGGATGACTGATAAATC
>RJWM01020835.1:0-36421 GCA_004363535.1 Dasyprocta punctata
TTAAAAAAAAGAAACTTTGTAAAAAGAGGTGAGCAGAGGAGATTTTTTCTTTTTCTATAAATGTTATAATGAAGTTTATATTTATGTTTAAGAAATTTATATATATAACAGAAAATCTAGTCTTGATATAACCACAAACTTCTAAATACTTTCAAATGCACTATCATTATTTGTTTAAAATAAAAATTTATGTTCAAGATTCCTGAAGCATTTTTAAGAAAAAAATTCCAGATTTTGATATCAAATGTTATTTGTCTACGTATTACAGTAGTGCAAATATCTCGTTAGTTAAAAAGAACTTTCTGGAAAGAGATGATTTAGTTCCTGGGAATTCTTGAAAAGAAAATTAACTTGATGCCATCATTATGATTGAACCTTGGTCATTTCACACATTGTTATTTTGATAAAATAGTTTGAAAATTAGAGAGGGTAAACACACACACACACACACACAAATACTTGTTAAATAGATACCTTCATATTATTTGTGCCCAACATTTTTTTTACCAACAAGAATACTGTGACAGCTTACCCTAACTAGTGCCTTAATTAACTAGTATTAAATGGTAATGAAGACTGCTCCATTAAGTTTTAATTTTAAAAAATTAAGTATAAACTGGGTCATTCAATAAAGTGTTGTCGTCCTTTGGTGTGTTTCTAGGCACAGAATATAGCAATTTACTATTGACAAGCACTAACGGAGGAGGTCATTTCACAAGTATAGTGTGGACAAAGGTGAACCGGGCAACTGATGAAATCTGTGGCCAAGGCGAAATAGCAATCTCTGAGCCAAATGGTAATAAAGTTACTGAAATGAAGCAATGTAGTTTCTAAACTGAACTGTCATAAAGGAGGATATGGGCCTCAAACTGGCATGTCAGTAGTAATTAAAATATTATTTCTCTTTTTTAAAAAAGATCCCAACGGTTTCAATAATCTTATCGATTTTTTTATTCAAACAGCTAAATGTGAGGTTAGAAGATGGCCCTGGGCAGACAGGGGAAGAAGCGGGCAGTGCGGTGGCTAGGAGAGAACTAGGGCGAAATCTAGAGAGAGAAGAAAAGAACTAAGAAGATGTATTGAAATACTGGAGTTTTACAAATGCTTCCACAAACAGACTACTGTGCTATCCCACAGGAAAGTAGCTAAAGGGATTCAGAAGTTATACCTGATACTAATACTTAAAAAGTAACAGCTATCTAGAGCCAGTGTTTATTGTTCCCATGGGTATAAGTTTCTGTGAGCGAAGATGACAGAAGTTCTCGAAATACATTCCTCCTGAAGGCTCTAAAGTCTTGGAGCTCAGCAAAGAGCATTCTTCATATGTACGCTAGAGTATAAATTTTCATGCAGTGTGGCACTAGACTGAGGACTTGGCTACCTCAAAAAGGCAATTTTCCTTGCACACCACACAGCTTCAGCCTTGACAAATCTAGAGAAAGAACACAATCATGAACAGGAAGACATCATGAAGCCCAAATCCAAATCCTGACACTTTTCCACTGGACCCATGCTCTCTTCATAGCAAGTCTTTCTAAAAAGTTAATATTTAGCCATGAAACAGGCTCTATCCCAACATTTTATGTAATCTACTTTATAACTAGCTAATTTCATGCAATCATCTTTCACTTAATTAAACTTACACTCATGTTATTGAATAAATAAATAATTTGTCTAAACTGAAATATGAAGTACAAAATAGCTCATTTGGAGAGAACACAAAAGAACCATCAGCATCCAGCGCCCAGGCTAGGGAATCACAGAGACCTAGATTCAGTATACTGGAGGCAAGTCAAAGCTTTGGAAATTTCTACAGTATTTTCTCTTGAAGCATGATCCTTCCTGACAAAGTACAGTATTCCCCACCCAGCTGTTAGACCCAAAACAAGATTTGCTGTGTGATCAAAGACCTATCTGTACAGGACTTGGAAGACTTCAGGTTAAATTAACCAAGAAGCCCCTTCTTGCCAGAATCTGCCCACTCTCTATAAAGCAAATAAACATATTTCTGAAATGAAAGTTGGCTTTTCTTGTCATATCTATGAGAAAAAAATAGAATGGTGTTTTTAAATGAACAAGTCAATCAATTTATTTTTTTCTTGCACTCTTGAAAGCTCTAGGAATAAAAAAGAATATACGCCAGCCAGATATAAAATGTTAGTCTTTATTTTTCTCATTGCTTTACTAATGTTAACATATGCTGTACATATCAGAGTCCAAAAGAAAATAACAATGCAAATGTTCACTGAATAGGAAGTTCAATTAAAACTAGTAAACAGTTGACTGAGACTGTTCCTGAACCATGAAGCAAATGGTAAGTCTTTATAAAATCTTCCCCAGTTTCATACCTTTTACACAAACATTAAAAATTCTATGCCAAAGTGGTGATCAATCAGTGTTTGAATAGTAATCATTAGTATTCTAAAAATATAATACACCTCTCATCAATTGGCAAGGGGTAAACTCCCTGTTTTTTGAGGGGAGGTGGGATAAGGGCAGTTACTCATATAACTCTGCAAATCTCAAAAATTTTAGTCCCAAGGTCTATGACCCTTTTGAAAATAAATCCAAAGTAAGATTTAGCTAGGATGTAAGCTACACTCCAGAGACATTATCAAGATTAAGCAACTGCTTGTCTGTCCTTGGTTTATTTTGCTTTTTATTTTGGCAAGGCTAAATGACCTTCCTCCACAGGAAATAAATCTGTAAAGAGCTAAAGATCATAGGCAATTAATGCACTGACCAGCAAGAGAGTTCCCTTCAATTATGGTTGTGGATGTGCCAAATGCAGGTGGAAATGTGTTTGCAAAAAGCAAGGTGAAGCAAAATGCAAACAGACTTGCACTGCTGGAAGACAGGATTGAGTTTAGTTCTGTGCAAGATTTTGTGCTGTCTGACGGTGACATAATAGTGTCAGCTAATGAAAGGTTTTTATTTAGTGCCAATTTTAACAAAACCCACTGTTTAAATTATGACACAATAGGGATTTGGAAGTCTTCCACATCATTTTAAAAGGAGGTAAACTGGGATCCAGCATGAGATGAAGGTATTATTTCATCTTACATGACTCCTATTTTCATCCCAGGAAATAACTTGTTTATTGGTAAAATAAAGACTTAGAACATTAGGTAAAGAGACACAATTACAAGATTACACAGTCAGCATTCACCTGCACACAATAGCTTTTCTGGTTACAGAGAATCATTTGTTTCAAATCTTTTCAGTGTATATAAACTCTTGCTTCACTAAAAGTAAAATCTACAGTCAAGCACTTGCATGCATATGTGCGTCTGCACACACACACACACACACACACACACACACACTCATACACGAAGGGAAAGAACATTCATTTTTAACCACAGAGCGGCAATAAAATCAAATCTTTTTACTCCAAAGGCACTGCTCGGATTAGAAGACATTTGCCGCTTCTTAAAGGAAGTCCATAACAAATGTACATTTTATCAGCCTTGGAATTCTAATTGTGTTTAATACAGTTTCATGTTGCTTCAAAGTACAAAATCAATACCATTTGTCCAGCATACAGGAAAAATGGAATCTATAAATGCTCCTTATTGAGTAATTAAACACCTATTATTGTCATGGGTAGTGAAACAATGAATATGATAAGATAAATTTTTGTAAGAAAATACTGTAGTGATTAATACCTCCCTACGTATTAAATAAAAATGACTGCCTTTTGTGCAGTACTGCTGGCAGAAGAACGGGGACGCGAGTAGTTGCCAGTGCCACAATAACAGGCTAACCTTGAACTGAACTCCTTTCCTCAAGAAATTAAATGCTGTAGCAGGACTTTAAATCCCCCCACTTAGAGCTCATTTGTGTGCCATGTAACCTGCAGTTCCTGAAGAGAACTCATTATCTTCAGAAGGAGAATCCTTTTATAATTTCTTTATGAATGTGTATATTGTTTCTCCAAAAAAAAAAAAGTATTTCACTGTCCAAAAAGGATAAGAATATTAACAGTGTAAGCAAGGCAGAGAGACTTGTACCAATCAGATACCATTTTTACTTCCAGGAATTCAAGCACAGAATGTAATCTGTTAGGGAAAACTCAACATTAGATTGAGAATGAAGTTAGAAGGAATGCATATTTAGGAAAAGATATTAATCTGTTACACTGATGCAAACATTCTTGTTTATTTTGTTGCTAGAGTTCTCTCTCTCTCTCCTTCTCCTTCTCTCTCTCCATCTCTTTCTCCTTCTCCCCTCCCTCCCTTTCATTCCACAGTGCTTCCCGCCACCCAGTACACACAAACACACTGCCCCATCTAGCACCCATCACATGGCTCCTGGTGACTTTGCCTTCAAAAAAAAAAAAAAAACCTTAAGCTTGATGCAGCAGGAACAGCTACAAAGTACAAAAGATGAATCTATGGATGTGACACTTGTAAAGGGTAACCCTATTTCACAAGTGAGATGGGACAAAAAAGAAAGAAAAAAGGCCACTGAAGCAATAACTGCTCACTGAATTACCATTAAATTGTAAGATTTACAATCCAATGTACAGTAAGTGCATATCTAATGGAGTTTGTCCTCTAAAAGAATATAAAGTGAATCTTTGCAGCTTAAGATGTACGTAGGTGATGTATGTTGCTTTTAATCTATTTTTTAATTAAAAACAAAAAATTCAAAACACAAAAAAGGACACACTGCAAAACCCCGAGGCAAGCATAAAAGCTTACCTAATTTCAAATGCACTTTACATTAATTACTCTCATTTTCCATCAAACTGAATTCAGTCTTCCAAATATAAAATGTAAGGGACATAAGGAGACCTGTATAGAAAAACAAAAAGTCATGCTATCCTATCACATCATTAATATATGAATAGTTAAACTTTCTGATCTGTTTGTTAAATTTAAAAAATGCTGTGCCCAAATGTTTGGTTATATATTGTGAGAGATTTTTAATACACAAAAAAGATACTTTATTCATGTTATATCATTTAATGAGGGCATATACATTTTGAAGGAGAAAATTCAAAAATGATATTTGGCTAGCCAAATATCAATAATATCATGGCTATGTTTATTAGCCACAAAGAACCCCCACAGAGAAGTTGACAATTTTAGATGAAAAATACTGAAAATAAGATTGAATTAATTCTTTAATAACTGAAGTAGATTCTAACAATCATTTTCTGCATTACTCTCTAAAGTAAACATTAGTGAAACAATGCCAATTATCAACCCATGATCGACAAACACTATGAAACCTAACTGGTCAGAGATCCATGTACATGGACAATATTTTAGCGAAAGCTTTCCAGAAAAGAAAAAAAAATGATAGAAGGTTACTTAACAATATTTCTTAAAAGATTTATTTATTTTGGTTCAGTAAACAAGAGTCTTATTTAAGTAGTAGTGCAGAAATCACTGTCCTTGAATTAAGTAAGATATAAAACTATTGTGCTGATTTTGCAAATCTATACTTTGCTCTTCTCACCTCTCACCTCCAGGATCTGAATTTTATTTGAAAGGATTAACAAGTATCAGTAATGATATCCTTGTTTTTTGAAGCCTTAGTGAAACAAGTTAGGTGAAGGTGAAGTAGTGGAATTATTAGGGCAAGTAGCTGTCATCAGAGCCTTCAAAAAGATGCAGTATAGAGATGCCTAAATGAACAGCAGTGTAAAGAATTTTATAAATGAAATATACACAGATATTTGTATTTAACACACACACACACAGCCTATCTCTGGTTATGAGAAATATAAAATAAATGTACTACTATAAGGTAAACCGAAAGGCATTTACACTTGTATACAAACCAAAAGCCATTTGTTAGTCCCCCTTCACAGCAATTTTTAACTTCAATTCTAGTTTAAATGATGTACCCTGCTCTCCCTACCCTTGCCAAGATATTCGAAAAATTATTCAAAATATCAGTTGGTTAAAGCCCCTCTCTATGCTACAGTGAGCTGGTGAATTTCAGCATCTGATGAAGACCAGTGAACCACCTGATACTTTTTCAGCAGGGTGATAAAATTAAAGGATGGCTTTGATTTGCTTGAAGGATTATTTCCCTTACTTAATTGTTTAAAGTGCACAGTATTAACACAAAGAGGGGGGAAAAAAGAAAATTAAGAAGGTGACTGTAGAGCCTGAGCTAATTGCAAGCTGATTAGATTGTGCCATGCAAGAGCTCTCCCTCCGTTACATACCATCACAAGCTCTGGTCTTTTCCACCCTGCTGCTGCAGCAAACAAGCTGATTTGCTAACAAAGTGGTCAGCTCGGGCACTTGCACAGCGGCTCACGGGGTCCACAGACGGCTGCTCTCCATGCAGAGAATCGCAAGCTCCATTTTCCAATCTGATTACACGGCTCCTTGTTCCAGCAGTCTTAAACCTTCATGGCAGTTTACCAACATTTTCATCACTTTTTTCTTTTACAAAGCAAAAGAACTGATAAGCTCTCAGGTACCCAGGATTTCATAGTCAATGTCTGGCCAGCAGCCAGCATTCCTTCACCACACAACTGTTTCGGGCCACACTGCATAAAGCAGAAAGGATTTACCAGACAGCACAGAACTATTGGAATTTTGCCGGGTTTACAAGTGGGCAGCATGTTTCTGTCCTTACAGATGTCGACTGTTGTGCCTAATCACATGTAGGAGGTACACAGACCTAATAAGTGCCCTGCCTGCTCCTACCTTCCCCACAAAAGAGGCAATGCAAAGCAAATCAATCAGCATCTACCCATGAATTCATGATCACCCTAGCTCGAGAACACTGCCTGATAAATGTAAAGCACTAATAACTGTTTTTAAAAGTCCCAGTCTGATTACCTAGTCCCATTACCTCAATTACCATGAAAATGATCCTAGTGACTTTCCGTTTCAATCTAAAATGTTGTGGGAAACACAGTCACTGATTACTACCTTCAAACTTTGGCAATTCCCTAGATCTTAAAAAAGACGAACTCAAAGATGTAGAAATGAAGCACAAAATTTGTCTTCCAAAGCAGCCTCTGAGAATTTATTTTCTACCTTTTAATTCCCAGAAATCACAGCACACTGATGGCATGAGTTTCAATGCAGTATATTCACATTTAAAAGTTTAAAACAAGATTCCAATAGCATTTCAAGTCAAACACCTAGGTATAAACAGACTCTTGTAGCTAATATTTTAACAATTCACTTTACTTACAGTCCATGGGCTCAAAATGCAAAAGAAACTGGGCATAAATTAAATGAGTTTTACAATGAGGTAATGTCACTGAGTCCTTCTGATCAACCAAACAATAATAAACAAACAAAAAATAATACCAGAGCCTCCTTCAGCCATGACTAATAACTTTCTAACAAAGATAACACAAAAGAAAATGGCTTTTAGTGTCTGTGTCTATTCCTGGTTTGTTTTTGCATAATATTGATCTACCATAAAGGGTTTGGAGAGAGGAAGGAGAGGAGTCGGCAGTTATGGGAAAAAATGTGTAACTGGGCTCTCGCACAATGCCTCAGTACCCCAGCTCACCAGTGTGCTGACCCCCTGTATCTCAGAGTCATTAGCTGCAGTCCCAGTCCTGCCTCCAGGAGGGGGGATTTGAACTCACACACCAGTGTGGGGAGATTCGGGATTTCAAGTATGCCAGACAGAAGAGTGATTCCTCCTCACTGATGAGGAGGACGCCTGTCCCCTGGAGAGGGGAAAACTGGATGAGTGACTGTCGCAGAACTCAGGCAATGGATATGCTGCTGACTCAGGAATGGACTCTGACAGCCACCCTGCTTCGATCCAGCCCCTCCAACTGGGAGTGAGTTTAGGGTGGCAGCACTGATAGGGCATGCAAAAGTTAGGGGAGAAGAGTAGGTACTGGAAAAGGGGAATAAGAGAGCAAATGAACCAGCTGCTCCTTTCTGAGACAGACATGTAGTACCAGAAATAAACATCTTTCCTTCTTGCAAGTTGATACTGCCCATAAAAGATGTGTTTGTGGTTATATAAACTTAGAACAACCACAGCATTTCTAACAAAACTCTAAAAGACAACATGTATCTTTAAAACTGATAGGTTAGGCTCTCTATATCTATATCCACAACACTGCAAAATCTATAAACTCAAAGAAAGTATACACATACATCCATATATGTATGTGCATGGGGGTGGTATTCTGCATAAATGACTGTCAACTTAAAATGCCATTCTCTAATTTATATGCAAATTCTACCTCTGGTAAAATAAAAACATATTTTAAGCAGCTTATAGTGCCAACACATTATTCCCATGAATGATTCCTAGTAAACTATTTATGCCAACTGTGGGGCTTTTTTTTTTTTTTATGATTTATTGGATGGTGAACGAAACCACTTAAACTATAGTTGTCTGTATGAATCAGTAATTTTCATGTTTCTAATTAAAATGTAAACAGCGTAATGAAGACATCAAGTTTTTAGGCAAATGTCTCTTCCAGTGCCACTTGGGGTATGGTAATTACTGGAGCAGATCTATGGATGTTCCTGAATCCTCTACAAGTCCAGATTAAAAGCATTACTGCTAAACCTGGCTTTTTACACGAGGGAATTGTATACGCCAACCCATTCCCAGTTTGCTTACAGATGCACATTGACACTGCCTTTAAAAATTTAAAAAAAATCAAAATGAAAAATAACAAATGAAGTAATTTATATTTAAAAAGTTGATTATAAAGCATTTACTAGCAATCAAAACACTGGAATTAGACCCACTCAGCTTTGATTTCTTGCCATTTGTTTCTTGATGGCGTTAAAAAAATAGAAAAAAAAAAGAAGAAAAAAGAATAAAGGTATGAACCAAATATTTACCACACATTTACAGAGCCAGGATCTGAGTCAAGAAGTCAAAGATAATGCTAATTTCCAATTTTATTTTGTTTAAATGAAATAAGTTTCCAATTTAAAAATCAGCAAAATTTAAAAAGTAATAATAAATAATACTTATACATTGAAGAAAGTAAAAATGCCTTTGAAAACTGCAATCTGTTTTTGTTTTTATTTTTACTTACATTTTTTTCTGAAATTTGTCAAAATTTATCCTGAAGCAAGAGCCCTTTTATACTCTTCTGCCTACAACTGTTAATTGCACTTCTCTCTGAAGCCTATTTTTCCAAGTTACTCAGGACAGTTGCTTTAAGTATTTGCCACCCAGCACTTAGGTAGTTCTCTTTTTGAAATTATAACTGCTCATCACTCCTCCCCATATAACCCTAACAACTAATGTAGCCACACTCAGAGATGTATGGTTATAAATGAAGTCCGCAGTGATAAGAAAAGTCTGAAATGTATGTTAAAAGGAGAACTCCGCCCCTTCTTCTCTCACCCATGGACTCAAAGTCCAGACAGACTAATATGGCCAATATTCATATTATTTTTACATAAATGCTAGACAAGCATGTTGCTGAAGCTGACTGCGGAATTGAGAATGGATAAGAAATGTGAATGTGTGCAGGGGTGAGTGAGACAGAGAGCAATTTTTGTACTGCAATGTTATTACTAAAGAAATGCAAACAAATAAGTGTATATCCACCATTCCGAGGCTAGGGAGATTATTCCATCTAAAAGTGTTGTCTCTACTTTTTCATCTGAAAATACATAAGCTTCTTTTTTCCCCCTTGATTTAGACACAGACACATAGTATTTTGGGATGGGGGAGGGGCGAGATATGGAGAGAAAAAGGACTTTGAGAGAGGTGTATTTTGGTCATGTTTAAATTTTTAAAAACATCTCTGGGGTTTTCAGAAGGAAAGAAAGCTGATTAAACAAGGCCAAGTGTTTTGTCGGCTTAAGGGTGATATCATAGTTGTGTTCAATATCAGAAGTGTTGCGAATACAGGCATCATTTCTAGTCGCTTTGTGCCAGAAAGGTAAACACTGGATTGCAGTGTGGATTAAAACAATAAGAAATCCCTTTCCTCTCAGGCTTTCAAGGCCGTGTTAATCGGGTGTAATTTTTAATGAACACTAGCTGCTTGGTACTCATTCAAGACATTTCATTAGAAGGTTACTCATTTAAAAATCAACATTTCAACCATATCAAGCTGTAACCTTTCTGAAATGTAAATGAATGGTTTAAATGAGAAGATTAATAAAGAAGGGATGTTCCAATTCCAAGCATGGCATGCTATGTATTTTTAAATTTGTCTATGCCAGATGCTGTCAGTCAGAACAAAAAACTGTCCAAGCAGACAATCTGTGCGTCTGAATGTTGATCATGTTGGAAAGTACAGGGGGGGAGGGGGGGAGAGTGTGTCAAGGATTCATGGTCCTTCATCTTTGCAGTAGAGCAAACACGTCTCTCAGTATAGCGACAGACAGCTGCTTCCACTTTCTAATGTGCCCTAACTTAGATCACTGAAAGAATTGTCAGCACTCAGAGAAACACACAAAGATAACACAGCCAGCTGCCATGGAGGGGGAAAACAGCACAGCTCAGAAGAAATGGGATTTGTTCCATTTGCATGATGCTGCTTCCCCTGGGCCCCTTTCTTTCAAATCCAAAGCACAAAAGACAACACTTAACATATTTGCTTAAAGATGACAACCTCATGTTGATTTCATTTGGATGTAACAGTGTCAGGATTACAGATATAAGAATATATTATATCTGTAACAGAGACTGACAAATGTACCCATCAGTGGAACTGTCTGATTCATCTGCTTATACAGCCATTTTACCATCCCAAGGGTGCCATCTAAGTAGTAACTTTAGAAGACTGAAGGTCTAATTTTATTACACCACATTTCAACCTACTAAACAATATTATTTCTAAAATAGATCATTTTTATTGGAAGTCTCCCTGATGAAAAATCCAGTAGACACCAGAGAATTTATGAACTGTATGGGTCCTTTGAACTCAATATACTGCCCATTTTAAACAACTTTTCTTGCTGTATGGCAAAATCCTAGTATCAAATAAGTGAAAGTTAGAACACGTATGGTTTGAGTGGGTAAGCATATTCACACACACACACACACACACACACAGAGACAGAGACAGAGAGAGAGAGAGTGAGAGAGAGGGAGAGGGAGAGAGACAGACAGACACAGCAACAGAGAGAGACAGAGACAGAGAGAGAGATAGAGGCAGAGACCAACAGAGACAGAGACTAAGAGACAGATGGACAGGGACAGAGTCAGAGGTAGAGACAAAAAGACAGAGAGAAAGAGTGATTATAGAGTATATGGATAACTGAAATTGGGCCTTCTCTAGTCTATTTGAATAAATTCTTTATAACCACTTATCTTCTATCTATTCCATTATATGTCTTCCCTTAATACAGCATCCATACTGCAGTAGCACTATATGACTAACCATTCCCTGTCAATATCTTTTCACATATACTCAATCTGATTTCCAGTTCAGGCATATTTTAGGCAGAAGGTAAGACTGCACTGGCTAGCTGCTGGTCATCAAAACCTGCCCCACTAAGGAAACCATGATTCTGTTCTGACATCTACATACTTCTATCAGTCTTCCTCTTGTATGGCTACATTGTTTTTAACTTTACTTTTTAAGCAAACAGATGTAGGCGAAGGTGACTAAAATGATTTATTTATATCTACATTATTTTGCTTTACTTAGTTGGAATTACAAGGGTGAAAGCAGAGACACAGGGAGAAGATAGGGAGGAAACAATGGTGTTCTTCGTGTGTGCACTCCATACAAACACACAAACACACAGACACAGGCACAAATGTCTGTGCACAGTCAGCCCCACAACCCAACCGACCTCCCCTAATGAAATGCTGGCCGCCTATGCTCCTGCTTTGTCCAAAGGAGCGCTCTACTGCTTGTTGCCATTTATGGCAACAGCGTAACTCACTCATTTGGTCTTGTTTTATAAAACAGAGTTAACGGCTATATGTGAAATTTCTGCACAGCAGATGGCTACCAATCATTATTTTCCATTTGTTTAGTTTCAGTAAGAAGAAAAACTCTGGAGTAGATGCAAAGAAAACTAGCAGTTTGTATGATAACCCAACTAGTGCCAGAAGATGCATTAAAAAAAAAAGAAAGAAAGAAATATTTTTATCACATAGTATATCAAGATCAAATATAATTTTAAGGAGTGGAGGGAGGTTATCCCCATCCCCATCCATAAAGGAAAATTCCATTTGAATAATTTATTTTCTTTCTTAGTATAAAATCCTCTAAATTTAGCTTCCCTATTTTTAAAGTGATCAAAGTTTCTCAAAGCAAGTTATTACAACCATTAATGTTTATCACACCCACAGTAAAATCATTTTCTTTACCTCTAAGTAGCCCAGTTGTCCAACAGAAAATGGGAAAGAAGAGCCATTTATGGACAAGTGCGCACGCACAGAAAATTAAGCTGTAAATATCTGGACTGGGTTATTACTGGAATCTGGAAACATCTGGGGCTACAGAATAAGCCAAGCCCCATTTCCACAACATCCAGGTAATTGCTTAAATGATTTATACCTTACTGTTTCTATTAAAAATGTCTTTAAAGAGAAACATTTGTAGGCTTGGTTGTGCAATAAAAACTGGTATCTGATTTCACTTGTACAAAATCTTGTGAAAGATGTTACGTTTCTTCAAGGACACAGGCACCACAAATAATCTAACCCATGGACAAAGACTGAGTGCTAAAAGAAGGTGTGGTCATTCATTCAAAGGTAACAATTATGTAATGAAAGCAAATTTTAAGCGGTTCGCTTGTGATTAGCTTCTATTCTAAACAAAAGTAACCATTAAAAGACATTAGGCATATATGAAGAATGCGTTCAATCCATTTTAGGGTGAACTGTACCTCAATACCCATTTTCAATTTCAATTTTAACTAATTTTTCATAAATCTTACTTACTGAAACTTTAACTGAACATCACAGCAAACCCAACTCCCAATGGACAAATATGTGTCACCTCCAAAACACACTTGGGCCACCAATACAAAAATCTGGAGAGAGATTTAATTTGATTCCCTTAGAATCAGTGATGGCAAATCCATGGCATGCATGCTGCAGTGGGTTGTTTGTATCACCGAAAACTCTAAAAGGTTCACCATCACTGACTTAGACGATATCTGTATGGAATTACCAAGTGGCCCATTCAGAATGAAAGAGCTTTCAATGCTGGCCTGAGGTTGTTCTACTGACCAACCCCCACCCTGCCCAAATGCCTACACACATACCCACACATATATTGCTGCATACTCCAGAAAATTTTTGTTTTACTTCACATTTTGATCAAGAAGACAAATACAATTTCATAGTCTTCAAGAATTACTATGTCTAGACCTAACTAAAATTTAAATTACTAATAAATGCGAACCATGCATATGGGACAAATAGCAACAACAACTACAACACAAGAAATCATTGAGCACTGACTTTTAATCAAGGCTCATAAACTGTAGATACCACTTGGCATTACTGTCCTCTCAGAGACATCATCTTCCAACTCTTCTCTATGAAAAAATTAAATGACTGACATTTTAGGCCCGAAGATTCTGCATGGATACTTTTATTCACTTCATTTAGAACTCCCACAATTTATGGACCCAATAAATAAAATTTTCATTGCCTCTGTAGTTTTTTCTTTAAACATTTTAATTGGCATATTTTTGTTCTGTTCAGTGTCCTACACTTTTAACTTATATTGTACTAACTACTCAGCAGTAAACAAGAACTTTAAGGCTAGATCTTTTCAATCTTCCCTTGACTTAGTTTGGTTGCTGGCAAGCTAGTATTATAAAGTTCTGCAACCCGAGGTCTTTGCTATTAATCTGATGAATTTGAATATATTTCAGTAATTTTAACTTACTTCAAGTTATTGAGTGGCTTCCAGAAAACTGGAAGAGCTCTTTCACAAAGAGAACTAAATACATGGGTCTTCAATGCTGTAACTAAACTGAAAAAATGCCTCTGCTACTTGTAACATATTGTGCCATCACTGCTACTATGCACTACTACCTAAGATTATCCTGATATACTGTCGTTCAGTATGGAAGTTCTTTGCTGAAGATGCAGTGTTTGAATGCAATTAAGTAAGCACCATTTGTCTACTGTTACTCACTTGATGGCAGGACTTTGTAATAAACAGGTTCAGCAACTACAGATATTTCTTCTATTTAGGAGAGTGTGAGACTAACCGAGATTTCAAAATAAAGTGGTAAACGTTCAGTGAAGGTCTCTATAGTAAAATGGTGTTTTCAAAAGAATGATGACAAAATCTTTGTTTTTGAGATTATTTCAGGACTCAATGTTCACCACATGGTTTTCCCGGGTATATATATATATCTAGGTTTAAAACCACAAATATGAAATAGAAATCTCATAAAATATTGTTGATTAACTCCTTTTAACTTCAACACTTCATCAAATTGAATTTCCCTTAGAAAACTTTGTAATATTATTTATTGTAACATTAAGTGACACATTGGAGAAAGAAACCAACCCTTCCCCAAATGCACAAACCCAACTGGTAAAGCAATTGATCCAGTAGACATCAGGGGTCACTGCTATAATCCCAGCTAGGTTTACCGCTGAGTAGTTAGTACAATATACATTAAAAGTATCAGACACTGAATAGAACAAAAACATGCCAATTAAAATGTTAAAAGAAAAAACTACAGAGGCAATGAAAATTTTATTTATTGAAGATCATTTGGTTTGCACCCCAAATCTAACCACTCCAAGTGCTGTAATATTTCTAAGGAAATCTGTTCTGAGTAACTTCAGTACACCTTTTACACTGAGATATGATAATAAAATGACTGTAAGCATATTTTAAGTGTAGTACAATTACAAAACAATTTTCAGAGTTAAAAAACTTCCCTTTGAAAAATTCACAAATAATACAGAAATTTCCATTTTTGAGATGGATACACAATTTTAATAGATTTGTTCTTTAAATATTTTCATAGTTATCTTTTGATTTATTAAAAGTAAGATTAATAAAAGATTAGCAAAGGGACAGTTTCCTCACTTTTATCAATTTAACTCACCAAACATTTATCAAACACCATTTATAGGTTTTACACTGGGCACACTTGTTGAAATTAAAAATATAAAGGAGCTTGATGTGCCCATTTTCAAGGAATTTATACTTTCATAAAAGAGAAACATACGTTTTTAGCAACCCACAGTAGGAAAAAGATGATGTTAGCAATCAAGAGTAGCTATTTTAAAAATACTTAGGGAATAGCAAGTAGACGTCAAAATTGATCTGATAAAGTTTTCACAGACCATGCAACTTCTGACCTGGATGCTGGAGTCCTGCAGAATTTCAACTGGTGACTAAGAGCTTTCCAGACAGTAACAAGAAAGTGACCAAAGAGTGGAAGAAGTAGAGGGAAGAGGGAATTGCTTTCAGTCTGATGAAGATACAACTTTCAGACTGATCTAGTTTATATTTTTAAAAAAGAAATAAAAAGGACTTAAGATCTCTAACTCCACTGCTTAACTTAATCTGATTGTCAATCTATTTAAATCTCTCACAGAGGAAAAGCATTAGCTAACTAATACTCATCAACTCTCAAGATATTAGAATTGATGACACTTTTGCTTGCAACCAATTAGTAAGGATATTTAATGAATGGTTACCATCTCTTCAGAAGGGCTCAACAAAGTGATAAATGGTCCTTGAGCTTCCTTCATTCTTTCCAAGACAATTTCTTGAGCTTCCTTAAGAGAAACAGAAAACTCTTTTCAGCCATAGGCCACTAAAAAGATTTCAAGTTACTCAAGCTCATTAGTTCATGATGAAGCAATCATGAATTATATAGAAATGCAAAAAAAAAATCTTAATAGTCATTGGATTATTCCTCCTTTTATTTAAAACATAAATAAATAAATGAAAAATAAAATAGCCAGGAATATAGTTCAGCGGCACAGGCACCTGCCTGGCAAGTGTGAGGTCATGAGTTCGACTGTTGGTACCAAAAAAAAAAAAAAACAGAAAACAATGCCCAGGGAGATTGAGTGGCTTTACCAAATGTAAAAAAAAAAATCACACACAGTGCTTCAAGTGACACTGTTCTTCATCACTGTCACTTTCTAAGGTCCTCTTTGATGGCAATGTTCTCTACTGTTGGGTGGTATCCAGATAGGTCGTTGATCTCTAGTACAGATCATTAATGCATATTCAATTATGAATGAATATTTTTATAATGCTAACCAAGAATAATTTTTAAGTGGAAAATTTAAGAGTTCATGAGATGTATAAATCTAATGATTTAGAGAAGGATTGCTCAATCCTAACTTTATTTAAATCACCTGTAGAGCATAGATGAAATAAGTCATCCCAGAAAACATAATGTAACTGGCCTGGCACAGGGTTTAAGAGGAAGTTTTCTTATTATTTGGTTTGTTTGAGAATTTATTTTGTTTTATTTTTTGCTTATGAAGTTAATCCAGATGTAAAATTTATCATCAAATTTGCTAAAATTAAATCAACTAATAAATCTGCCTAGTCCCAGGATTTGAACTTTTATATAACAGTAAATATAATATTTTCAATAAAAAGGCCTATCAAAGATATACACTGGTCTTTGGTGGCTTTTCTACTATACTTCTGTACTTGACCCTGTGGCAAATTGAGAATGTAGACGGAAGGGAAAAAAAAAAGATCATCAGAGTGAGATGAATTATCTTTAAAAGTATATGTTTTTATACTTTTTCAAATTAAGAGGAGAAAATTAGGAATAGTTACTTTCATTTGGATAATCACAAATCCCAATATTCAGATGTTGATATAGAAGCCAGGCATGGTAGTGCATGCCTGCAACCCAGGTATTCTGTGAGGCTGAAAGAAGGGGGTCACAAGTTCGAGAGCTACCTGGAAAAGTTAATGAGATCCTGTCTCAAATAAATATATACAAAAAAGTTGTTAAAAGGGCTGAGGATGTAGCTCAGTGTGAAGACTCTGGGTTTAATCCCCAGTTCCACACTTAAAGAAAAAAACAGGACATGGAATCTTCCATCTTTAAGAAGATTATAACTGGTTTAGACTATCGTGCTGCCTGCTGTTTAATGTGCAGTAGTCACAAATTTCTATTGTGTGCTCGGTTTTCACACATAATTATATTAGGATTTAATTTACATAATGGGCAATATTCATTTTTAGCAAGAGTCATGAAAACAACCCTTACCTTTGGATGTGCCTCAACAACTTTCCCTAATTTCTTTTCCTTCTAGCTATTTCCCCCATTCCTACAAGTTGTCTTTCATCAAGGACAGTTTGTCCATGACAACAAATGAGGCTTTACTTTCCTCCCCTACATACCCTGATATCATCTTAATTAATTCAAACTACTTCCTCATCATCTAAATATCATATACTGGTGGCTCAAGGGAAATCTGATTTTCCAGATGATCAAGTAATAACCAGCCTTGCAGATAAGTACAAAAAGAAGAAACCAAGCCGTCAAAACAGTGCCCAGGTGAGATCAGAGTCTAGCAGTAGAGGCTTGGCTGTGACAGTGAGGACCCTACTGAGTACATAAGTAGCAAAATGGGGGCCTCCCCACTCCCCATGCAAAATATAACTGCGGCGTTGGCTGTTAGAAAATACAGGGAAATATTTAAGACATATACTTCAGTACACATGTGCATTATAATTAAACATCTGCAACATCTTCCAGATGATAGCTTACTGATAGTGGTATTTTGATAAGATGGATTTCAAGGAAATATCATTACAGTGCTGTAAAACTGTAGATATTTTAAACCCATCATAATAAACAAACCTGTTCAAAGGGCTGTACTATCTTTTGGGGGTATCTTTAAAAAGTGAACACTAAAAATAGTTTTCCCACCAGGTCTTTTTAATTTAAGGCTAAAATAAAAGAACACCACCAACAAAAAGCAAAATAAACACACCAAGGTTTTTAAAAAGAATGAAACATAATACAGAATTTCAATATTAGATTTTTCCTAATACTTTAACCAATTTATATACTATTGATAGATATTTCATGCCCATATTTAATAAAAAAAGATTCTGTGCAGAATTTTCTTAAAGAGACACTAGCTCAGACTAAACATTTATTTCTGAATAATATTTTACTACTTTACCACATGAGTAAATTCATATCAATAACTGGTTCACCAGAACTCTCAAAACATATTTTTCAAATTAGGCAACACTTATTTTATTCATATTACATTTAAAATCTTCCTGGAGAAAAAACAGATACTGCTCACATGTGCATATAAAATTCCAAAGCTAAGGATGTTTTCTTTCCTTCCAGGTTTTCGGACATGGATGCAGGACATTCCAGTCTCAATGTCTATAATCTAGGTCACGTCAGTACCCTCTTCCCCTGTGTTTCTTAATCTTTTGAGTAATGCAAATGAAAACCTCTCTTTAAAAGCAAACTTTGCACTTGCACTACTGGCAAAGGATAGCATGGTAGGCCTGAGGGATCACACCCACATCTTTTGTAGGTTGGGCCTAAAATTGACTCCAGATTTGTGAGTCAAGAACAGCAAGACAGTTTTAATATAAATGTGCTTTTAAAAGTAAAAATAGTTATTATTCTTAACAAGTTACATATTGGGTATTATCCTTTAACAATGAGTCATAAAATATCTTTTTAAGTACTTAAAGCCATGAATATGTTCTACTCTTTTACCTCTGCTTGAATGTAATTTTTCATTTTCCAGGAAAGGATACATTTTCTAACTAACCCCGTTAACCTAATTACTCATAAAGAAATACCAAAAGCGTCCCTGACATCAATACCTTTACAAACAAATGTATCTGTGCACATGCACGACAGCATATTCCATTTAGATAATCAAAACTGTGATTTTTATTTTAAAAATTCCCTTAGGTCCATGTAATTCCTAGCAGTGAGGTTTATCCAAGGCATTTAAAGTTTGCAAACACTGACTGCTCTATAACATCCTCATTTCTTCTTCCATATACTTAAATTCAAAAGTACTAACTGTTAAGCATAAAAGAATAACAATACTGTTTATTTAATAGCATTTGTTTGATCTTAAAATGGGGAGTATAATGAAAATGTCTTCAATATTAAGGGAACCTTTTTATCCTACTCAGAATAATTATCTTGTAAGATTAAAATCAGTGAATCATACCTAATTAAGATTTATAATTTAGCATCATTGAAGTATATGATCTTAGGGAAAGCGTTTAGTCTTAACTTCCATTTGAAACAGAAAAAGAAAGTGAATATAGGGAAAATAAAATAGTTTTTGTCATCATAATGCACAATGTTGTCACGTATTTGCCTATATTGTTAGTTTAAGTATTTTAAAAGCCAAATATTTGATATGAAAATATACTAAAGGATAGGCAAAAGGTTAAAAAAAAGATCCTTGATTCACAATATATTGAAGAACTTATAACTAGAACATAGACTATTTAAAAATACGAATTATGACTACATAGTAACAAATTTCAAATTTGCAAAGTTTTGAAAGCAAAGAATTCCTAAACTGGTGGGTGAATTTTAATGAAGTGGGTCATTGTTATAACAGTTATTTTCTAGCTTCCTTACATTAAACTGCATAACAATTTAGAGAGCCATACTTTGTTATTACACAGGGCAAAGATTTTTCATCTTAGGTCTCATATGTAGTATTTCTTACCATAAAGTCATTCAAAATAAGTTCATTTTTTTTCTTCCTCAAAAGTACCTTTAAAGCTCCCATTCCCACCCCAGTCTTGGATTACATAAAAGAATAGTTACTTTTCCCTGGCTCTTTGATATTTCCCTTCCTGGCAGACTCATCTGATGTGAAATGTCTTTTGAAAATAAATGGTGCAACTTCAAGTGCACTCAAATCCACACTTGCTGGACATTCCATCATATTTCAGTTTTGATTTGAAAAAATGCTGCTTGACTTTAAAATTTAGTTTTAGCATCTCAAAATGAAGTTTGCTGCTTTGGAGAAGAGTGCCTTGGGAAACAACAATTTGAATGTTCTGTCCACCCAACTACATAGATTGTTCAAACCAAAGGGGAAAAGGAGTCACACTTGGTCATCATAGGTCAGAGAGAAGGACAAGTTGAGGAACTAAGCTCACAATTTGAAAATAAGACACTGCAAAGGTAGTGGTGCTGCATGAAAGAGTTACTTTTCATCTTTAACACAGCTGTCAGCTCATGTTTATGTAGCTACAATGCCACTTTCTAATGTCAAAATAGCAATATGGATACTATCATAACAGAGGAATTATTTTTGTGTTTGCCCCCTTCCTTGTCACTCAGTGAGGTATGCTTTTATTAAAAGGTCAGAATTCTCTGTATATTTAGCTAATTTAAGATTTCTGTATTTAAATTCCTTACTTGTGCCTCAACCTTAAGACGAGCTAAAGGTGGTACATGACAATATAGAAGCCCCCAGATTATTACTAATCTCCACTGAAATAATTCCACTATGACTACTCTGTGCTTGGGGAATAAATACTTAAGTAGCTACCTCTGTGCAAACATTTTAAAACTACAGAGCTCCTTTTAAGAATATTTGCATGAACATTCACTGAATATATCAGAAATATATCAAATGCGTAGTAACATGTGACAAAAGGAAATCTTAGGTATCAGTTCATAGATGGAGCAGGACATAGCCAGTGGTTCGGGCTTGCCTTCGATTTTCTTACACCTCTGCCATTAGTATCTTCTTAGGCAGACGCACATGGAATAACTGTGGAATCATCAGTCTCCAAGTAGGAATCCCTGTCCATGACTTCCCCCAAACTGACTCTAGACAAGAGGCTGTAGTTTCAAGCTGGTTTCATTGCCCTGTGAACTGTGCAAGCACAGAGGCTCCCCTCAGAGAAGGAACCTGCATTAGGTTAAATGCTTTCCTTTGACTGCCTCAAAATTATCAATAACATTGAAAACGGGGCCTTGTACTTTAAATTTGTACTGGACTCTGGAAATTAGGTAGCTGGTCCTAGTTGAAAGTGACAGTATTTGGAGATAGGAAGAATAATAAGTCAAAGAAGAGCAAAATGTTTACTGCAACATATAAATATATAGAAATCCATGACTTTACACTGTACTATTTTAAAATTTTTATTGTGAATGTTACTGTCTCCATGAATAGCACTTCTTCACTCATTTTCAGATCATTTATATATATATATATATTATATATATATATGGCATTTACTTGTTAGTTATTTAAAAAGTATTTAGTTGGCATAAGACAGTAAAGTTGGGGAAAAAAAAGATTTGGGGAGGACTGAGTAGAAGAAAATGTACTTTCTGTTCTCTCGTCAGCACTGTATCTTCAAGTGAAATGGAACAAATATACAAATTACCAGTAGAAATCAAAACTCATAACAAAGAAACTAAGGAAAGTACTTTCAATATTACAATAATGAAAAGAAAACATTTTCCAGGAATTGGCCACAAAAAAAATCTTTATTGACAGCTATATATTATGTATTACTATTTTAATAAAAGCTACTCATTCTATGAAAATGAGAACAAAATGCTAGCAAGAAGCAAATTGTCCAAGACTATAAAAAATATTTTTCTAAAAAAGATTTCCCAGCATAAAAATAAAAATACCTAAGCCAAGTTGCAGGACAAAAAAGTTTAACCTTGGCCTTTTGTATAATAAATCATGCATTCTACTTGTAAGATGTACCAGTTTAACAAATGATTGGAAGCAGTGATACTATAAATGCTTTGCAAAAGTCATAGCAGCTAAAATATGAGCAAACATATCCATTTATACATATATTTAACATAAATACATCTGAATTGAAATTCTTCTTTGAATTTACTGCCTCTGCTAATACGCTGAAACAACAGCCCACCATATGCAATGTTAAGTAAAGTGTCAATATTCAAATAATGAGAAAACAAACAGATTTATTGCATAAAATATGTAAATATTATTAAGAGGAAGTACCATATGATATCTCATGTTTTGGTCGTTTTCAATCACCTATCTTTTCTGCCTTCTCAGCCTCAGCTAAGACTAGTCTAGGCAACAGGTACCGCAAGGATGTTCGTTCTCAGGCAGAGCTAAACAGGCACCTGTGTTGTTGCCTTAAGGAAACTAAGCATACCTACCTGCCTTTGATTTGCTTCAAACTCACCAATTCAATTTCTTTTGAACATATTTTTGTCTATTCTTTATTTCTATTATTCACATTTCCTTTAATAATTAGCCTACGAATATCACTGTCATTTACGTAACATCAGAAGATCAAAAGGAAGAGCAATTAGCAATTATGTCAAAGCAACTATGCTTGAATTTTTGCCAGAAGTTAAATGAAAAAGTTTACAATAAAAATTCAAAATTAGGAAAAAGAAAGAAAATGACAAAATCCAACCATGGAAAAAAATTGCTAAACAGGCTGCATGTCTTTTTAAAAAATGTTGGTATAATCTCTCTCTCTCTCTCTCTCTCTCTGTTTATATATATATATGTAATAGTTTTTGCACTTGCAATCTTTTAAGTGATACCCAAAAATGATTTCTAAGTTCAACTGACTAATAAAATATTATCTTTTATTTATCTCAAAGAATTACACAATTATATGAAGATTTTTTAAATGAGGGGGAAAACTGTATCTTTTTCTGTACCTTTGTTTCTTCTAATTTATCAATGACTATAAGAAAAGCAGATATGCTTATTAATCAGGTCTTATTGATCAGTAACACAGTAGTTCTACAAATGTCTGCCAAAAAATTTCTCCCAATCAAAAATTTACAAATCAACTTAAATTCCTGGTAATTAAATTTATTAGCACTATAACAATTAATGTGGTACTTTATAAAAGTAGTATATGAAATTTGTATTTGAGAGTATATTGATCAAAGGTAAAAGAGCAAGCATTGCTATTAAACCAGGCTTCTAAGAACAAACTAGAAAGTTCAAAACATAAAAGCCTGCAATTGTTTCAAATACACCTAATAATTCTGCTGATTTGGGGCCATTAAAACTGATTACTTAATTAGACAATCATTCAAGGCATCCAAACACTCACACAGACAAAAACAGGGGAGCATTAGCATAGCCTATCTTCACCTTGAGATGAAAATTCTGAAAAATGTTCCAGACATTCAAACTTTTGTGATTTGCACCTATGTACAAACCAAATAAAATACTAAATTTTAAAAGGTAACAACCTGGAAGTCAGTGGGGCAAAAAGAATTTACTGGTAATGAAATTACTCATTTATCTTTTCAGGAGGCTTATATAGTATTTTAAACTACTGTAGATAATAATTAATAATATGGATTGTTTCCATGGATTCTTGAAATACTACTTATTTGCTTCCCTCTGGTCATACTCATGTATTATCTGAAATTAATGAATTTCTGCTCGCTCCTCTGTTTATCAAAAGTAGCTGCTTACAAAATCATTTTCAAAGTTTCTGACTAACATGAGTGAAAACAACTAAAAAATGATATGTTACTTACGGAAAAAAATAAGCAGTGGAAATGAAGCTGGAAGAATATTAAATATAGCTATAGAAAAAAATCTGTTTTCACTCAGAAGGTATCAGCTACAATTTTAAGAATCTCACAAACTTGGTAGTCAGGAGAAAAAAATTCTGCCTAAAAAATATTTCTTAAAATAATTCCATCTATAAACTATCTTCTGAGGAGAAAAGAAAAGCAAGTCAACTCACATGTACAGCTTCCAAACAGAAGTCTTACTCTCTTCTAGGAAAACAACAATGAGATTTTTATTACCCTGCTATGATTCTTTCTTTTCAGACATGATTAATTAGCAAGTATTACACTTCTTAAAACTCTCACCATACTCTTCCCTGCTTATTTAAATAGACCTACATGAAATAGCAAGTAGCCACCAGTAACAGAAAACAAGTATCCAAAAATTGTATTTCAAAGAAAGAATACTTCTTTCTTATCTTTGCCTCCAAAAATAAAGCAGGCTGCTTTTAAATGTTTCCCAACATGCACTTTTTTGGGGGGGGAAAAACACTTTTGCCATTTTCTTAACAATATCTTTTAAATTTTGAATAATGCATTCAACGTAATCAGTTTTCAAGAATACATGACACGTTTAAATTGATACTTCTCTTTTTAAGCTAAAATTCCAAAGGACTTGTGAGTCCATGTAGTTTATACTGATAGCCATCCACATACACAGTTAATAAACAATAGCAATGATGTGTGAAAGCATGTTTGGGGAAATAGTTTTCACAGGAAAACATGTTTCCCAAATCAATGCAAAATTTAAAAAAAAAAATGCGGAGAAGAAACAGAAATAAAGAAATAAAAGAGGAAGAAGAAAGGAGGAAAACTCTACAATTTAAATGAATGAAAAACTGACTCTTCATATTCTTCCAAATACTCTTTCAGAATAATTTTCCTTTTAAACAATCTCTAAAACATCCAGATCAACCAAGAAACCAGTCATAACTGAATGTATTATAAATGTGCACTTTTATATCATTAATGTATAAAGCCTAGGATTTTCCCTTCAACCTTTCAACTGTGATGGCTAGAAAAGTTCACACATACTACAACACTAATAAATAGATCTTGTTGGTTCCAGGAAATATTTTTCGAAAAAATCTATACTGGTCAAAATATCTTTGCTTTTTTTTTTTTCCTGTTGTATTAAATTTAGGATCAAAAACATCAAAGCAGCTTCCACCTCGGACCTAACTTTTAGAGGATCAATGTGACAAGGCAGTCCCTGATAGATGTTTCTCTTGATAAACGACTTGTTCAAAAGAGACATTGTAGCTTTCATTTCCTGACCACAACACACTTTTAATTTGCAACAGCAGAGCTGCCAGAGAGTAAGCACTTGCCCACTTTCTAGCCTTTCAGGTTTTTAGCTCTGGTTCCTTTAGGCCCACACATTTGAGAAAAACAAAATCTAAAAATAATCACAGAGTAATAGAATTAGGAAATAGGCACCACTAATACCACTTTACAATTACATACAAGTGTCCATACACACACACCAAATTCTAGCTTATGACAACAAAACTCCTCATGAACATCATTTGCACATCGGGCATTTAAGCACACAGAGAAATAAACTAAGTGACTATTAATAGTATACAGAGACTTGAGGGGTGCAATTTATACACTTAGCTGCTGTTAAATGTTATGAATTATTTGAATGCCTTGGTAGAGTGCTTTTTGCATATTATTACAATTATTATTATTACTACTACTCAGAAATCACATTTAAGTATCAATACGGTGAACAGTCAAACCATCCAATTTCTGCTCTCAGCACATTGTCCGAGCTCCGATTTAAAATTTATAAATGTAATATCCTCCTCATCACAGGCAGCAGCCCAATCTGCTCTGAATATATATTACAGCTTTAACATCACAGAGGGAAATCGCCCATCTGGCAATCCCATTCGCTCCAACAGCTCCGGGGGAAAAAAAGCTGTGCTCTCTCCTCCTTAAAACATTTCTCAGGGCAAATTATGTGCATCTAAAATAAACAGTCTTCTTATTGATCGCTTCAAAGTCAACAAGTTCCAAATGCAAAATTCAATCAAATCCTTCCTATGGTGTAAGAGCGGTGTCTGTTTAGTTCTACAGTCACCAGAGTCCAACCAGAAGTGTGTGTCACGCAACGGGTCTTGAAGTCCCTTTCCTCGTATTCACATCTGTGTTATGAGGGAGCAGTGACCACGGCCACACTACAGGCGCCTGGTAGCTTTGCCCTCCTGTTATTTCTTTCTTTCCTAGTCTCTCTTTCCTTCTCTCTCTCTTTTCAGGAGAAATTCTTGGTGGTGGGGTAAATGTAACAACAAAAACAGTTTGAAGTACACGTATCCTTTGGTTATGCAAAATACTTTAACATCTTTTTGTTGTTGTTGTTGTTCCCTCTTAGTTCTAATTGAATATCACAAAGTGTACACACAGCGCGGCCACAAGAGCTATTGAAAACCCGCTCTCACTCCATTTAACTGACCTTTTTTTTTTTTTTTTTGGTGAAGAAAGAGGAAAGAGTGATTTCAAATGAAGTCAATTTCAGTGGCTGATTATTTAATTCTGTCACAGGTTAAAAGTAAAAAGCGCTGACAGGCAGACAAGTGAATGGCAAGAGGAAAAAAACTGCCACTGTTCCTTATAAGACATGAAGGACTTTGAACAATCAAAATACATATTTTATTTTTATTTAAAAGATATGCCTTCACCTTCCTCCCCCAAAAAGCAAAACCACACAGAACTGATTACTCCACAAAGTATAATTATCAAGAGAACAGATCATCAAATTGCATTAATAGATTGAGGAAAAAAAAGAAATTTTTTCATTCAGTCTTGTGTGTGTACATATATATACTTTCATTAGTTAGCAATCTTGCCCCACACTCCCGCCCTCTACCCTCTCCACCCAGCCCTCCCCCCCAAAAAAAAAACCCACACTGAGTTTAACTAATTTACATACCATTTGACTTCAGTCGTTATATAGTGCATTGCTAGTAACATGCAACTTCAGGATTACAGCTAAAACTGATAAAAGTGGACTCAAGTAGTATATTAAACAAAACTGCAATATATAAACAAGTGATAGCAAATACAAAAAAGCATGGTGACAGATTAAAATTTTTAAAATATATTTATAAAGCAATAGCGTATCATCAGCATCTGCTTCCCAAGCAGTCAACGGTTTTATCATGCTATTTAATTTGTCTTTCCTATTTGGATGCAAAGGAAGTAAATTCCAAAACTGACATACCATAAACACTGGTGCTACTGATCATTTCTTGCTGGCAGCACAAAAAGCTGAATTGGATTTCTCACAAGCAGGAATTCCAAAGGTTGCTTTTCATTAAAGCCACTTTTCCTCTCAGCTATCAAATGTCACTGCCTTGAAACGTGGGCCCTTTCGTCAGGTATTCATTTAACCTACATGCATATAATTAAGGGGAAAGCAACATCAACAAAAAGGGGATCTCAGATCACAAGAGAAGAAAGAAAGGAAAAAAAGCACATGACCAGGAATGCAAGTCCATGTCAATTTCACTCACTCCCATTGAAACTAACAAGAGCTCCGGGGAGGACGGTAATAGGATCAGTGGATTGTATATACCATTAAATTATACATCTTTCTCTCCCGTTCCTTGCCAACAATACGCCCACCACGCTGTACCCCCTTCAGGATGATGTGCTTACATTTTTCTGCAACCGATCTCCTGACGTTTTTCCCGTCCCCCCCGCCACGAGATTGTAATTTAACCTCAACTTTTTGTGTGTGTGCAAGATTCTTATTTACACTTCTTATTTACTTAGAAGTTAGTTCCCGAAGAAAGTCTAGCCCCACCCTATGGCTCCGCTTTCTTATTTTTCTGATTTTTGAAGTAAAAAGATAGTAATAAGTAAACCCAACATAGCAAAAAGCGAAATTCTTGCAATCGCGAAGTCTTAATCCCGTACTATTGTTACAATGATTAAGCAGCAAAAATATGCCTTATAATGTTTCAGGGCTACTTTGTACAGAGAAATTAGACAGCAGGTTGGCGTACAGAATAGAACGAATGGAAATTAAATTTCATGTTTACGGCACAACTCGGAGATCTCTTTTTATTACAGGTCTTGAGTCTATTTATATTCTTTAAAAAATAAAACAAAAACAAATTTAAACAGATTGTAGAAAACTACGAGGCTCCTCTTACCTGAACGCGCGGAGCGAGAACCCGATAGGTTAGCGTAGCATCGATCCGATGTGTTTGCTGATGAATGGAAGCCGGGGTTAAGTGAAGGTGCCTATGATTTGAAATCATTCCAAGTTTTTGAAGGGAAGACGGACTGCAGCCTCTGCCATGTTGGAATTTCAAACCCAAAACAGCTGCTTGCAAGGAGCCAGCATGCCAGAGGCTGAGCGCAGGCGCAGAGCGCCGCCGAGCCAAATTCAAATCACTTTCACACTAAGAGCCAAAGATCAGTTTTCAAAGGAGAGAGGGAGAAAGAGACCGAGGCTGCCGTGCGGGAGAGGAGACGGGAGGCAGTGGCGAGAGGCGGGCAGTGGCGAGAGACGGGCAGCGGGAGGACCGGGAGGGAGAGGGAGAGGCGCACGGAGCCCGCCGAGCTGGAGGGGGAGCGAGGAGGCGGGAGGCGAGCGCGCTCGAGACGCGCCAGAGATTCATGGGCAGGGAGGGCTCAATGGCCGCGCCGCGCCGGGCGGCCGGCCGCTCGGGTCATGTTACACGGCCGGGGCCCCGGCGGCCGCCCAGCCTCGCCGCCGCGCTCCCGCGGCCCGGAGGGGGCCCCGAGGTCATGATTGCGCGCGCGGGCCCTCGGCGCTGTCCCCGCGCGCGCTCCGGCCAGCGCAGCCGGGGACGCAGAAGGGGCTTGGCTCGCCCACGCGGGAGCGGCCGGCCCGTGCGCTCCCCGGCTGGCCACCGAGGGCGCCTCTCCGCCGGCCCGGGCCCGGCCCTCTCCACCGCTGCGGCCCTGCGCGCCCCGACCCCGCCACTCCGCCAACAGGACGGGATCCGCCGCTGAGAGCCGGGACCTCGCCTCACCCTCCCCGGGGCCCCCAGTACCGGCCCGAAAAATGACTTTAACTGCCAACAAGAGGCAACTTCGGGAGGAAAATCTGCATTAAGCCAGTTCTCTTCCCCCGCCTCCCTGTGAATAAATAAAATCCTAAGTGTCTAGGTGTGCGGTCCCCTCTCGAGCTCCCTGGCTCCCCTCCCTACCTCCCCCAGGCGGTTCGGGCAGGGGAAAGCAGCGCCCAGGGGCCCCGGGTGAGAGCTGCTGGAGCGCTGGCTGAGACTTGAGGTTCCTGCCTTCCCAACCCCCCTCCATGGAGAAATCTGGGGACCCAGGAGTGGAGAAAGAGTAGGGGCTTTGTGGCGCTGGGAGCTTAGGAAGAATGAAATGTGCAGTTAAGTGTGTTGCTCGCATCCCAGGGAGCAATGCAGTGCTGATTGTCTGTTGCTGAGATAGCCTTTTGTTCGGAACATAAGGTTTAAGAAACACACACACGTTTTCTGGGGTCTCTTGTTAGATGTAAATGTGCTGCATCCAGACGCTTACTATGCAGTGTAAGCTCAGTTGGTTTACTAATCACCCCGCCCCACCCCCAAACAATCAGGATCATTTGAATGGGAACCTCATTCAGACTTCTAGGCTGAGAGTATTGCCTTCAACCTATTTCATTCTAGACTAGCCAACCATCCAACTGAGATAATAAAGCAAACAATAACATTTGATCATGATGTCTACGAGATAATGTCCCCGCCAAAGTTCTGTAGGAATTGTAATGAGAAAGAGAATGAGTTGAGTAATAATTTCTCTTCATTTTCATTAAATATGACTTTAATAGACAAATTGCGAGTTTATACTTTGGCCTGGTGGACATCCAGTCCATTATATTTCAACTAAGCTAAGAATGAAAGAGGGAAATTATGTATTCCACCAGAAGTCCATCAAGCTGAAAATGTTACCTTTGACGGTTGGAACCGAAAATGCACTTGTTTAGGAATGACCCTCCTCCTAACTGTTCATATTTCTACAGCTTCTCTGGTGTAGCTTTAATAGACTAAGCTGCAGCTCTCCAGATGCTGAAATCCAGTTCTTTAAAAATACCTAACATACACTTTGGAACAAATTTCACTCTTTTGTGATTTTCTCACATTCGTATACATGCATTTAGTTCACATGGTTAAAAAAAAATTAAAACTAGACAAACGATAGAATTTAAAGTCAATCAAAGAATGATTTGAGATATTAACAAATATTTCTAAGGAATGAGGTTTCTATTTGGAATGGTTTTGACCTTTCTGCACATTAAAAAAAAAGAAAAAACTGGGCTTCGAAATAAAAACAGAAGAATTTTATTCTGTTGTAAGAACACTGAAACCCCTTTAGTTACATGTTACAAGATAGCTTTAAAAATTATATTATGAAAAATTGTTCGTTAGATTTCATCACAAAGAAAATATCTTTGTGTCACTGTTGAATTAAGTATGAATGAATTTTTTAAAACTGTGAAAAACTCAGTTTCAATTATTGCCCATGTGGGGAATGACAACCAGAAATCCTTTGGACACACAGCACGTGCTCTCTGCGATGCATACGAAACTGCCCAGTCCTTGTTTGTTAAAAAAGTTCAGAGCTCAACAACCTTTAACACTAAATTACTTGTGTTCAATTTACACTTCCTTGTGTAAATGAAAATATTACATGAAAATAGAATACCTATTGATTATAAAAACACTGTTTTAGTGGCAGACTTAAACCAGTTTACTTGAAGTATCTAAAAAGTTCTCTATGCTTTAAAAAATAAAGGAAAAAAGTGAAGTTAGCAAGAATATGTTAATAGGCAATAACTAGTACTTTAAAGAACTCCGTTTTATATTAATTTGAAACATTGTAAAATCCATTGTTCAACATGTCAATGAATATAATTAACTGTGGAATCGAAGAAAAGGAAAACTATTCAGAAGAGCACTGCATGTATTTACACAATTTTAAAATTGTTCAAAATTGCACATACTCCGGGGGGACCAAAGACTTATGCTATAGAATATCCATTATGTGGTTTGCATGGCTAATAAGATCCACTGCGGGTTTGCCACTGCCCTATTTCTAACTTTTTTTTCTTTTAGTAGTGGGTAAAATATACTTTTCTATAATTACTTTATGCAGAAGAAAATAATACAGCTTTATTTTTCATAGAGACTCATTGCTTTGTTTGCAGTTTTTGACATTTTAAAAATATATTTAATGATGTGGTATGATTAAGTAGCATTTTAATGGTCATCATCTTCTATCTACATTCATCTTTAACACTTGTATTCAAAAGAAATTTTCTGGCTATAACTGACAACCATGTCTGTGTTTTATGAAACTTTTCTGTGACAACATGAGAATTAGAAATTGAGAAAAGAAGGCTGATTAGCTAATCAAGGGAACACTTAATACAGAGAAGAACTGAATTGGCTAATTTTTCCCATTGGCTGGCTCAGTTACATTGGGTATTTCTTTTAACTCGATCTGGCTTAATGTAGAGACATTAAAACACAATGAATTGTAGTTTGACAAACACATAAATTTCTAATGTGCAGTGTAATTTAACATGGGCCTTTTTAAGAAAACCAGAACGAAAAATAAACATAGCTAGTATTTTCCTTGTGGAGTGTGTGTACATGTATCTCTGCATACCTGCACTTCTGGTCCTCTCAAGTTAATTCAGAGGAGAAGAATTTGTTTTCTTTTAACCCTGTCTTTTTCTTAAAATCATATAAGGAACAGCAACAAAAGTGAGGAAGGCCAAGGAAATAAGCAAAGTGATACTGAATGTGATTTTGCAGCTGACTGTATATTTTTCTGCACTGAATGAACTAAGAATAAAATGAGTTAGTGTGGTCACAGAGAGGTATCTTACCTTAAGGAGACAGGAGGAGAAAGAAAAGATGAGGAGAGAGGAGGAGAAAGAAAAGATGACCTGTACGGAAAACAGGAAGAAGGAAGAAAAGATTAAAAAGAAGGTGATGAGATGCTTTAAAGACAAATACAAGTCTGAAGAGCTTTTTGGTATAGTTTTCATAAGATGTTAAAACATAATTCAATTCAATTTCTAAATACTACTTTTTAATTTGGAACTCAAGCATTAAGTATTTTAATAAAACTGAAAACTAATTCTGACTGCTTTCAAACTACTGTGTTTCGAAAAACACTCCAGGACTTAATAGCTGTTTATGAAATCCAGACTTTTTTTTCATATTGCTCACACATCTAAACTAAGTCTTACAATAATGGACATTAGTGCTACAATAATTTTTAATGCTTCCATAAAATTGCAGTACATTTTAAGAAACATCATTTGCACTTCAATTCAACTAAGACTACTAGTTCTTCCTTCTACCCCCAATGCTAGTGAAAACCTGGAGCTCACTGAATAAAATAACTCAGATTATTCAGAACTACACTTGACATGAAGATCCTGTCAAATGATATTGGGGTGGTCCATATATCTCCTGAATGATCTATCCCTGTGATAGAGACAACCAGGAAAGTCCTGTGTTGGGTTCACTTCAGATACTTTCTTGGTTGGCAGAAATGTTTTCGCCTAATAACTTGAAGATTGATTATATTCATTCACATATATTTGTGGTATTCATATATTTACCCCAACCTTTGCCCGAGTTTGCAGTTTTCAATTTCATTCAGAAAGGACATGCTGAATTCTTATTGTGGTTAAACATATTTCACGAAAAATTGTAGAAGATTTAAAGAAAACAGACATTAACATTTTATGGATGAAGCCAGATAAATAGAGCTCAGTGTGAATGTTTTAAGTACACTCATAAAAACTTCTTCCCAGAATATATGAGTTTTTCATGAAGGAGAGGGCAACTCTTGAATTTTGCAGTTTCAGTCTTTATCTTTTAATACACAAGTCACTTACAGTTTCTAATGAATGTCCTGTTTCTATCTCTGTGTTAACCTTTCCTCTCCTCTTTTCTAGGCTTCCTTAAAAATTTCAGCATTTGCTTCTTCAAAACATGAATCCAAGAATTCCCCTGGACTCTCATCAGAGTCTAGTACAGAGGTGGCGAATCTATGGTACACAACACACAAGCAGTAGCGGACTGTTGATATAATTAAAAGTTCTGAAAGGTTCGCCATCACTGCATATCTTATTCTGTATCTTCACAGCACTTCAAAAGCATCCTTGTGTTTGACTCTTCTATTAGACTGTGAGTTTCTTGAAGGCAAGCAATCTTCCCTCTTGCTCTTCCTCCCTAAGTACCTAAATTAATAATGATGGTTCTAAGTAAATGTTTACGGAGGAAATTAGTGAGTCGATGGCTAGAAGAAATAGATGTGAGTAAAGGAAGATAGAAAAGAAATTGTGTGAGTCTTTTGCTGAAAAATACAGATATTCTAGTTGGACTCAAGCCTTTTGTTTTGTTTTATTTTTTGTTTTGGTTTTTTAACACAGCTACGAAGTAGAAAATAAGGATAGAAATCAGAATAGGGGGTATATCCCAGTTGAACTCATTGAGTTACTAATGGAGACGTTTGCACTTCGGTGGGTGAGTAATGGGAAATTCTAGAAGGTTTTTAAGAAAGAGATTTATATGGGCAAAATCTTGCTTTATGACAGAGCTAATGGGATGGGGTGTGTGGCTCCATAGTAGAGGCCTTACATAGAACTAGAGAGGCCATGGGTTCAATGTCCAGTAGGGAATGGGAGTTAGAACTAACAGAACTGGAAATGAGGAGCCAAGTGGGAGGTTACTGTAATGGTCTTTCATTTCTGGTCAACCTTCCCTGTGGGATTTGTCGGTATGTTTCCTTGCCTTTGTATTGTTTGCTCATTATGCCACCTTCGTTTTGTAATATTACAATATGCCAGTGTGTTTAAAGGCATTTACTTAACGTCAAAGATACAAAAAGGGAGAAGACGTTAGAATTGAATTTTTTGCCCCTCAACCTGAACATAGTCTCTCTACTCATTATTCTGCCTCCCTCAACTACCACTTTACAATTAGTTCCACTCAGATTGTGCTTTTAGCTTAGAAGGTGTTTCATTTTCAAGACACACAATGGTAGAAGATAGGAAAGGTTCCTTCCTGGAGTATGCCTGAGCAAGCAAAATAGGCAAAATTAATTTGGTTTTTATATACCAAATAAAAACACAGATGTACATTCCCCTCATTTATAAAGTATGTTAAAGTTTCCCAAACAGAGTTTTTAATTCATTTAAAATGGCATTAGGTTAGGTGGGCTGTTGGTGCTTTGAATTAATGTGCAAGCTGTTAATCTCCATAGACCTGGATTTAAAATTAGACAAAGCAATAATTAGTTTGGCACCATCATTCCACTACCCAGAGGGTAATAATGTAGGTCATAAAATACTACAGCCTCACACAATTTTTTTTGTACAAAACAAGGTTCTAGTATAAGGTGATGAGGAAAAAAAAAAAATATATATATATATATACACACACAAAACCAATTGTCACTGGAAAGTACAATGGCTCAGCTTTTGATGTATGATCCACTATTCCCAAAGAGACCTAATTTCAGAAATTCTTATCAGATTTCTTTCTTTTTCTTTTTTTCCTGGTTTAAGGTGATTCTTTCCCTTCTAAGTTACACAATTCTTCGGAGCTTCTCTTCTTAGTGGCTAGTGTTTTTCTCTGTATAATACTTTTCCAAATGTTCAAAATTAAGATTATAATTTGTATTCTGCTCTTATTTTGCTGTACTTATTTTCCCCTACCAGTTTTCCATTTTATTAAATTATAAGAATATTATACTGTAAATATTTTTTAACATAAAAAGTGCCATATTTAAGTAAGTGCTTACCATACATACCTTGATTTGTTTTCACGGCAAATGACTACTGGCAATATCAATAATTCAAGAACAGGAACAATGAAAATACAGAGGAATTGCATTTGGATACTTCTTCCTGTCAATCATCCTTGCCAGATTCCTATTTGAACATTCTGAAAATGAGGAAGACATCAGGTCTAGCCTTAAGTGTGTGTAATAGTTTTCTATTTCTTTACACTGCTCACCCCAACTGAGCTTTTAAGGCACAAGTATTTTAGGTGTCTCTATATAACTTAATATTTCAAGCTATGGAAATAATGCTTTAATATTGAATAGAATATATTTCATACAATATACATGTTCAGACTTTCTATTTTACATAAAGCAATATTCGAGCACCTGTTTGTATCTATAGAGAGCATTCAATGTATCAGATGAGTACATTCACAAATCATTTAAGTTGAGCTTTTCAAGTGATCTGAAACACTGATACAAACTTGCTAATGATAATTATAGAACTGATGCTGATTTAGTCATTTCAAAAAAGCCACGGAGGCATAATTAGTGTCTGAATGGCCTCAATATTGCATTATTAGGAGGCTAGGGTGAAACTTGAAATGAGAACATCAAGGCTGATAACAGAAAAGAAAACATGAAATACATACATAATTCATTCTGAGATATTATAAAGGTTTATAACCAGAAACAATAATTTGCAGAAAGCATCTCATGTACTGGAGCCAACTGCAATCATTTGGTCAACCTGTTAAAGATCAAATAGTATATTCTTAGCTATTCTCAGTGGTGTCTTTGTAATAAAGTAGCAGCAAACAGACATTGTTTGCTTCTGGTCACTTTTAAAGAATGTTCAGTTTATCAGTAGGGACTTTAATCTCAACCTTAATAGAGTACAAAAGCAGCCTTATTCCTGTGCTTCTCTCCTTAAGGCCACAAGCCCTGTGCCTTTTTTTTTTTCAATTTAAAAGAAGAAAAATAAAATTCCCCTTTTAAGAACACTAAATATTGTGCTTTTTCCCAGAGTACAATTTTCATTCACCTGTGCTGTGCTATGTTTTCCAACCTTTACAGGGATGAAGACATACAGAATATCCATGAAATATCCTCTGCTAAGGATCCCTGCCTGGATGTCCATTACCAAGTGTCTGTCGGTTGCCTTGAGCATTTTGGATATTCTCAGCTACCTGGCAACAATAGATAATGAAGAATAACTACAGAAACAAATAAAATGTAGAAATAGACTGCAGAGTTCTTTCTTATTAGCATGAGCATATAGGTAACAAGACAAAGGCTTTTTAAAATACCACTTGTCTGCTATCTAAAATGTCTGTGTCCAACGTGATTGTGATTCTTCTTATTTCAGTTTCCAAAACTGATAAAGTTTGAATTGTATTGCATCGGAAAACCTGGTCTACAGGTTGGTAGTTATACCGAATATTATCCTTCATTTTCCAGTAACTCACTTGCTCTCGGAACCATCAAATTTCCAACTATACAGATGAAGAGGAAATGAAGAAGGATATAGGCAGTCAGAATGATGGTTATACAAGAACAGACTCCTGCTCCCCCTCCAAGAGAAGAAAAAGAAGAAGAAGGAGAATGTTGAGGGCCACAAATTCACAATGGCTAACTTTGCATACTTCCCTAAGGGATAAATGAAGGCTTGGAATTGCAGTACCACCCTTTTGAGACTTCTCATTAATAATTTTGGGATGGGCCATGTTCTCCCACCCACTAAGACTAAACTGAAACTATTAAGATTAAAAAGGACACTCCAGAGCAAGATCCTTCTTAGCATAACATCATCTGCAGCCTCTTGAGTCATCCCAGGATTATCCATTGCCTGCTGTGTCGTCCACCTCTGAATCTTCTGCAGACCTTGAATCTTCGGCTAACCCTTCTACATGGTATACACCCAACAAATAGGGGCTGGTTTGGAGTGTACTGGTCTCTGCCCTTCCTGAGGCATTGACCTCCTAGTTCCCCATCATGCATTACTGAATTTGTCTCTTTCTTATTCCATCCTTTTGTCATATCTGTTATAGCAGGCAGGTGAGGATCTTGGCCAGGTGCCCGATAGAAGAACCTGTGGAAATAGGCGGGGTTATTATATGGACAAGTAAGGAAACTAAACTATATTTTATATTACAACCAATTCACTTTTAATTTTAAGACAGAGTTAATATATTTACTAC